>JAGVVM010001696.1:0-58372 GCA_019149425.1 Psidium friedrichsthalianum
CAATGCTTGGTGTGTAATTGTGAAGGTGTGTGGGACATGACTAGGGGTATACAATGGTCTGAGTCAATTCGGTCCCGATCCTCAAATTTTCGAGACTCGGGAATTGAATCGAGATCAGCAGTCTGATTCGGGGTCCTGGTCAATCCTAGTAGGACTATTAATACATTGCTTATAGAAATCTAACCTTTGATTTAAACTAACATTTCTAATCTCAACTAATCCAATTAATATAGCAAAATATCATTCAAAAATCTTTCAAATACTCATTTGTCGTAAAATAATGGTGCATTTAAGCGAAATTGGAAAGAAATTTGTTTAGAAACCCCAAAAATTACAATTGAGAAGGCCTGTGGGAGGGGTTGAAAGAGGTGGGATTATTAGGGCATATTAGGGCATGCTTGGTGTGTAATTGTGAAGGGGTGGGACATGACTAGGGGTATACATGGTCCGAGTCAATTCGGTCCCGGTCCTCAAATTTTTGAGATCGGGGATTGAATCGAGATCAGCGGTCTGATTTGGTCCCAGGTCAATCCTAGTAGGACCATTAATACCAGTTGCTTATACAAATCTGACCCTTTGATTTAAACTAACAATTTCTAATCTTAACTATCCAACCTAATAAAGCATACACATGATCATCATACAACCATCACATGAATACTTATAATTCTAAAATAATGAGAAAATACTAAATTAAGAAAAAAAAATACTTAAAATAACTAAAACAAGATTATGGTCCTGCATCATTCTCTTCAACTTGGAAAGAATTAAACTCAAAATGGAATTACACTTATACTTTACTGAATCCAAGTGCAAAAAAGACAATGGTTTTGCATAATTAGTTAAGATAAAACACAATTAGAGACTGCATATCGACAAATGCGATCAGAGGCTGCGTTTTGAAGGTGAGACATGAATGTCGAGCAAAAAGAGATGTGTGAGTGTCAAGCAGAAAATGGGAAAATTAGGTTCAAGATATGCATGGCAACCATCTTGGTTCTCTGATTTTGTTCCCTAGAAAAAAAAGGATAAAATTATAAGTAACGTAAATGATTCTGATTCGGATTTTGTTCTTGAGAAAATTTTGGAGCAAAAAAAGAATAAAATAAAGTTGACTTGGCAATCAAATTTGGTCCTAAAATGACTTCATTTTCATAAATTTGGTCCTAAATTCTCCAGATTTCATAGATTTTGTTATTTTTAAAAAAAATCAGAAAGACTTTGGAAATCAAATTGAACCACATTTCTCTAAGCCTTTAGGGCTTCATTAGAGTTTTATGATACGATTATCAATGCCATGATTCCTTGACTACGCACTTGACTTCATTGATTGTGATTTGTTTAGGTTTGAGTACTTTAGACTTAGTCTAGTTTTAGAAAATTTAGAAAAAGGAAAAAAAACATATGTGAACACTTAGTACTAGCTTACCTCATAGATTTATAAATGAATTAAAAATTAGCATGAAACACATTTAGAAAATACTCAACTTCAATTCTAAAAAAGCGTCGATGGAAACATCGACGTAACCAAGCGTCTGGACCTTAAGTTTTTCTAGTCGTATAGAATTGAACAGTTTCTCCCAACTATTCAATAAAATTTTCGATTTACCTTCCTCAAAGACTGATATATACTCCATTTGCATGTGTACACACACATGCCACCGATTACAATAAGATTGAATTTTACATTCACTCATTGTGATTTGGTATAAACTGGAAAGGGCCCAAGCTAATCTGAAATTACACACTAACCCAACATTATCTTTCCTTTTTAAAGCTTAAAATAGCTTATTATGACACTTCAATTGGATAGAATAGCACGAAAGATGTTATATGCAATATGTTATATAAGAGAATCAATATGAATTATTCTTTAATTAATTTGAAATATATGATGAAATTTGACAAAGTGGCTACGAAATTATTTGACTTAAATGATACAAATTGAGAAGAGAAATTATTTTCGGGAACAAAAATTTTGTGTAGTTATCAAACGCATTTCTATTCTAGGAACAAAAATTTTGTATAGTTATTAAACACGTTCTGATTCTCTAATTAGAAAAAAAAAATTCTAATCAGAATCAGTTTTTTAGATCAGAATGGTTGCCATCCAGATCCTAACTGTTCTTCAAAAATTTCTAACTTTTTTTTTTCTAATTGTGTGTATATGCACTTATATATTTTGGATGATCCAGTCCGATCCCATCCACTATAGAACCGAGGACCGGACAGTCCCCTCAAGGATCAGACCAACTCGGTCTGTCCGGTCCAATCCTAGTCAAATCCAAGCTGGTCCGATCCAGTTTGCTTACCCCTAAATATGACGATTAATTAATGGGATGCATGGAAAGATACATGTGATCTTGGATTACAGATCAACCAAAATTAGATTTAATGTACAAATGACAACACATCAATACGCACACGCACATGACGATTAACTTCTAAGATTTAGGAACGCGTAAGATATGTGATCTTGCAATTAATTATAAATGTAACCGATTAATCTCTCTAAAGATGAGTTGCAGCTAAAAAACATACTTGTAGCAATTATTAATATGCTAATGGCACATTTCGTAACGTTTCTGATTGTCTGTTTTTCTATTCTTTTGTTCTTTGGAGCAGAAAAAGAGTACAAACCTGTTTGGAAATGCAAATTGATTTTTTTTCAGTTCCCGAGAAGAGGAACAAGAAGTAAAAAAAAAATAGCTTCTTTTTTTTCTAGAAACATAGAAGAGGAAAAATGTCATTTTAGAATAATAAGCTTGATATAACTTAATAGTCATTTTTACAACCATGAGTCCACCACCGTTGCTGCTGCCTCCACCGATATTTTTGTAATTAAACAGAAAAAAAATCGAGAATGGAAATTTTTGGAATGGTACCACACGCATTTTTGCTCTTAATCTATTCCAGAGATAATAATTTTGTGCAGTTACCAAATGCGTTCTTCTATTTAGAAACTATTTTCGAGAGCAAACTCAAAAAACACCATTTCTGCTCAAATTGTTTCCAAGAACAATAACGTTACTAAACGCACCCTTAACTTCACGTGACCACATCCCAATGTCCCATCGTCGCTTGTCATACATAAGATGGGATCTTCCCAATGATTACTAATTCTTAGAAGGTTTTGACTCCCCGGCATAAATTCTTGTTTTCCTCCTAATCATTTCTCAAAACTAGAGATGCCAATATGGGTCATTGATTTACTGTTTAACTCACTTTTATACACTTGGGTCATATATAAGTTTACTAAATTTAAAATATAAGTCAAATATTGGTCTAAACTTACAAAACTATTCAAATATTGATTTTAATGGGTTTTCGCTCAACCATTTTTTATTCATGGGTTATAGCTTTTTAAGCACCGCTTGTAAATAGGCTATAGCTTTCAAAGCTCCCGCCATCACTCGCTGCCTCCGCTTGCCCTGCCGTCACCGCCTCCCATCGCTTGCCCACTACTGTTGCTGCCCACCCGCCATCGCCCACCCATCGCCACCACCATGGTCCGCCTGCCCGCGAAGGGATAGGAGAGCTAAAACTTCACCTGCGTGATTGTGAGGTCGTCGAGAAAAACTTTTAAGTGTGGCTCAAGCACGACATGATGAGAGATCCATAGCAAAGTCCAAAATGGTTTATTGTCTGGACTGGAAAGTTGGGTCGCCATCCAGCACTCATATCCTTCTTTTGGGGACAATCTCATATACCCACCCTCCATTTTTGTTCGCTAAAGAAGATCCATGCTTTTCGCCTCTGCGTTCGAGGTAATGGGTGTAGAGGAGGAGAGTGGTCAATACAAGAAAGGGCTGTGGATAGAGGAAGAAGACAGACTCCTGCTCGACCACATCAGGGTCCACGGAACCGATCGCTGGAATCGCAATCCTAAGCTCACCGGTGCTTTTTTTTTTTTCCTCTCATCTTCTCCCACTGCTGGGGACTTGATTCATTCTAATGTGCTTGTGTCGCATTTCGTGACCGACTTCTCATGTTTTTTTTTCTCCTCTTCTCTCGTTTACGACTAGAATGTGCCTCAACAGGCATGGGAAGAGCTGTAGATTGAGGTGGCTAAACTACCCGAGCCCCGCCGTGAAGCAAGGCGAATTCTCAGAGGAGGAAGACGAGCTCATTGTCAGACTCCATAAGCTCCTTGGAAACAGGTTGTGCATGTTGGTGTCTCCTATGCATGATCGCATAAATACATGATACTAGGTGGTGGCGGAGGTGGCGGGCAGGCTATGGCAGCGGGTAGCGACAGTGGTGGCGGTGGGTAGCGGCAAGGCTTGCAGCGGTCGGCGAAATAGTTTTTTCATTTTTTAAATTTTATGAAATAAATATTTCATGATTTGATTACATATATAACACGGGGTCTCCACCAAAAAAAAATATAGATCGGATCGAATATGGGTTATAAAATTTATACTATATGAAAATGAAAAAACGGGTTAAATGGGTCAATATGGATCGGATCATATTCGACCCGACGCAAACCCGATCCGACCCACCCCATTAGACACCTCTACTCAAAACCAATTCAAGAAATTCAGGCAACCAGCTTAAAGAAATTCGCCATCGATGCAACCATCAGCACAATATATTAATGTCATTGGAAATGTTTGTAAAAGAAAAAGGAGGTTTAGACCTGAAATGAATGATTAAATTAAGAAAAGATCTAAATTTGATCTCACTAGTGTTGTCCACTCTATAGTTTTTTCTTTGGGTTAAGCCTCCAAACATGTTTTAGTCTTCCAATGAGCCCCAATCAGCTCAAATATAGATCACTCAAGCAAGCCATCATGGCCCATTTTACTGGACCTTGTTTCCCAATCAAGTCATTTTGTCCCGCTTTATTGCCAAATGAGTAACATATTCTGTAGGGTGGTCCCATTCGATACTAGGCCTATTTTGCTAGCTCTAGTCATAAACGAGCCCGACCTCACCTTGATTTGAATTGGCTACAGCCTTAGAACAAGCCTACACAAACGAAATTACCGAAATGACTAGTTAAACTAGTCACCAATGAGCCCAACCTCAATGCTTTCGTTAGATTATTCGAGGATATTATGTCGATGAACGAACTTGATAGCCAAATCAGGAAAAAAAATCGCATCCTAGGATGGTTGGTAAAACGATGCAGACATTCGATTTCATCGCACCACACTGCACATTCTCTTCACATCTTAACAGCACGACGTGATCAGGTAATTGATCCGCACGAAAGGCCGGAGTGAAATTGTTTCAAATCATTTTGACCAAATTAAATCGAATAGTTATCTAAATTTTCACTCGATTCCAAAGGACCTTTTTCCTTTTAATTAAGAACTCTCACGCCCTTTTACAATCTCTAGAGAGACTGGTCTCTCGGCCATTATAGCTATGATAATAGCATAGATTTTGTCGTAACTTGAAGGGAAAAAAAAAGAAAAAGAAATAGACAAGTATTATTTTGTGTTCAAGCCGGTTCTCGAACAAGGGAACCGGTTTTTTCACGGTTTGGGCTCAATTTCTTTATAGACCGGACCAAAACCACGGACCGGAAGCCTCACGCGACTTCTTCGAGCCCTAATCGCTTGAGGATTGAGACGATTTGAGAGCTCAGATTCTCTCCGGCGACGCGAGGGGGAGACAAAGAGAGAGAGAGAGGAGAGAGGACGAGGAGGATGACGATAGACGATGAAAGCTCAGTGTACGTGGGAGGGCTTCCCTACAACGTCAGTGAAGACTCACTTCGCGACCTTTTCGCCATCTACGGCTCCATCGTCGCCGTCAAGGTCCCTTTTTTTCCTCCCCTTCCAGCTCTCCTCGCTCTAAAATTGGGGTTCGCTTCATTTGCAGGGTTCCCACTTTCTAGCTTGTTGATTTTTGTGTAGTTATTGGCCTGGGCCGTGTTGCGGAGTCGATTGAACTGATTGGTGCCACTCGTTGTCTGAGATTAAGTGATGGTTGTGTGAATTGAAGTAGCACAAGTTTGGACAGTGTCGTCGTTGTCGTGAAATAATGAATATATTGCGAGTGGTCGATCTTTTTCTTTCTTAGGTTAATGTGATATCTTGTGTAAATTTGGTTTTGCAGATTATTAATGATCGGGCCACGAGGGGGAAATGCTACGGCTTTGTTACTTTCACTAATCCGAGGTCAGCGGTTGATGCCATCAACGACATGGACGGAAGGGTATGTCTTGGAAATTCTTCCGGAAATTTACTCTGTCAATGCGAGTGCGATTCAGCTGCTTTTGTTGCTTGCTCTCTTTTGATAGAATTTTTCCATTCTTGTGTTTTGGTTTAGAGTATCAATGGACGGGTGGTTAGAGTTAATGGGGTGAAGACTAGAGGCGGTAGATGGGGTTTTGGTCGTGATGATTTACCACGAAGCAACGAGAGGGGCATGGATCGAGAACGAGGCAGACATAGAGAAAGGGACTATGATCATGATAGGGACAGGCATTTGGATCGATATAGCGACAGGTCTAGAGATCGAGATCGGTCTCGAGACCATGGCCTAGACCAGGAAAGAGAATACGAGCATGCTGACAATCATGATTATGAAAGGGATCATCTCGTGGATAGAGATCGAGGACACCGGCAGGGACATGGATGACGATGAGCAAGAGCACAGCAGGGACCGCGTAAGGGTTCACGACATGGACACCGGTGCTGACATGCAGATTGACAGAAGGGACCTTAATGATGCGAATCAGTTTTCAAGGAAACGAGAGGGTAAACAAACTCTATGTCAAGTTCAAGCTTAGTTTTGCTTTTGCACTGTTTGCTTTCTAATTTTTTTTTGTATAAGTTAAACAGATATTTGGAAAATGACAAGACAAATCAGGCAGAAACACAGTTATGGAAATTTGAAATGTTAAAAAACCTCTCTCTGGGAAATGGAAGCCATTGTCCTTTTAATCTAGAAAAGACAGTTTTGCAATTCTTTTGTAATTTTCCTCTTAAGGGGAGAGATCCTTTATATCAATTGCTGCATGCTAGGGTGGCTACCCTCCAGCATCAGTCAATTCTGTCCTGTCAAATCACAGTTCTTTACAAACCAAGGAGATCTTGGATTCATATGATGTGTTCATTGATTCAGTCAGTTGTTGGGTGAGAGATTGTTCCATTCGCTTTGGTTGTTGAGATATTAATTTGAATTGTATAAGCCCAATTAACTGTCTTTCCATGTTTTGCTGTTTCTGAATGGAGGACGTCTGCTGTCTGTAAACAGTTGAGTGCAAGTAGTAGCTTAAGCTTAATCATGACTGAGTTGAACTATCTCCATACTTCTTCTATGTCCTTCTGTGGTTGCAGTTCCAGTAGCAGCCTTCATAGTAGGGAACTTTCATCAGATTTGCTTTATGATAGTTATGATCAGGTATGTAAGCTTCAGAGTCAAATTACATTTTAAGTTTCTGTGCTGAAGGAATAAGAACCATCATTCCATTTGACAGGCTAAAGAGCAACTGGAGATTTCCATTCAAAAGCATGAAGAACTTAAAGACGAGGTTGTAATTCACTACATGATTTGATCTATTGCCTGAAAGAAAGAATTTTCCTTAATTCTGTAGAGATGTGTTAGCTGCTATAAGAATGTAAACGGGCAAGGAGAAATTTAATGAGGAGTAATTGGACCTAGATTGTTTCATTTCAACTCAAACAGCTGAACCTGGAAAAGCTGCCACAAAACCTGATCTTGGCAAATTCTTCTAATCCTGTTCTCATCTGAAGTTCCTTTGGACAGATCTCTCAGATGGAAGATAGGTTGGATGAAAAGCAACAATTTATCTTGGAACTGCAGAAGAAATCTAAGGTAGCTTTTCAGTTGTTACAACGCAATGGAACGATGAATTGAGGATGTTGCATTTTTTTTCTCCTTTTTAGTTCTTTTTGGTCCTGTGAGTTTTGGCTTACCCGACTTGTAATATAGTTAGTTGGATGATGACTGCAGAAATTAGAAGACTCATTGACCTCTGCAAAAAAACTAACTTCTCGGCGCAAGATGCAGTTGACCAAGGTATTTCGGCAGATTTTTTGTTGGTTTTTAATTTTGCAGCTACTGTTTATGGAAATGCCTGAATAGGCGAATTTTTTGCAGCTTCACAAATGCTATCTTCAAATCAGAGACTACAACGACAAAGTTAAAAGCTGTGAACAGGAACTGCAGGTTAGCTTTTCTTTCTTCGTAATGTTGGTAATGCAGGGTTGCAGAGAGTTCTTTTTCCTGCGTACTATGGTTATTCTTTTGTAAATTTTAAGCAATGACAAAATAGGAAGGGATTGCTACCAACTCCATTTTCCCTCCACGAGGAATTTATTTTATTTAGTTCTTAAGGCTCCTTTCTAATTCTAGCATGTGGATAGGATGGTAAACTGGACATTGATGAACTCCTTTTTGTAACTTTTTTTTTTTTCATTTACTTAAATTTATAGCTAGTACATTTACGTCATTTTGTATTGAAAATTTTGAAGCTTCTTGAATATTGTAATAAGGATGTAGCATTGGACTAAGAGTACAGGGACTTCTCACTTTTCTAAAGAGCATTTATCACAATTGAAATTGTTTTACTTTTGCTGTCTATTGTATTGTTAGATCAAAGAAGTCATAGTGTTCAGTATATAAAAAGAATGCATATGGTGGCATGAAAAGTACCTTTTTGGGTCTGTATGTAGTGATTCAATGCGTCATATTAGCAAGGAAAATATTTTTAAAAGAATTGTATACAGCAGCATTGAAAACTACATTACTAATCAAAGAAGTATTTTTTATGATTTGAATCACTGAGTGGATGTTTATGTGACTTTGAAGTTACTTGTTCTGATTTGGTTCAGCCGGACTGCATTTGGACTGAGTTTTGCCTACTGGCTTTGGTTTTCAGTTTTCTGCGGTTTTATGCCCATATCCATTTTGAGAAAACTATGATGCTCTCAAGAATGGGGGGCTGGGCATGATTAACTTCTTTCTTAGCTGCGTGGTTACATTTATACCTTTTCTGAGTTTCCAGTGATTGGTAAATGAGACTGCATAGAGAGAACTTTTAGCATGTGAATGTATGCTTTTCTTGAGTTCGATTAATCTACCCTTGAGAAATTGTTTCATGGAATGTTGTCTTTGTTGAGACTGAATTGCTTTTCTAGATTTGGAAAAATCAGGTTAGTTTACAAACCGTTTAGAACTCTAGAAACTTCTACAATAGGCGGAACAAGAAAAGATGAGTCGATGATTAGTGTTGTAAATGAGTATTCTCTCCCCACTTTGCAGTCCCTTGTTGATTCGGCATTGCAGAAAGTGACTTTGGCAACGATACTAGCTTAAGGCGTGGAGTGCTGGTGAATGGCAATGTGTGACATGTCACTGAACTGTTGCATCGAGAAGCTTGTAGTAGAATCTTGGATTAGCGTGGAGTTTTGTTTCTGGTATGGATGTAAATCTGCAGATACATGTTGATTGTATTATCAAATACAGTTTACGGGTATCTAGATATTTGTGATGCTCTTGGATGTTAGAATCTTGTCCCATGTCAACTGTCAGAGAAGTCCCATGGTTTGCCCTTTGTTCTGGTTGTAGAAGAAATTTTTTCTTATGACAGCTGGTTGGAAAAAAAAAAAAAGCAGGCCTCAGAGAGCAGAGAATTCCTTTGCAGATTTATAATACTGGAGCATTATGCTTTGTGAATGATTGGTGTCGACCCAATACATGTGATGGGGCCATGGTGCTAGCATTCTGAAATTACCTTTTCCTCACTGGTGTTTTAGCATAAAAGACCTATTTCTTGAGGCTGTCTGTTTCACGGAAAATAAAGCGTTTTGAAAAATATTTTTTTAGGAAATCATTTTCTAGGAAAATATTGAAACAAATTGAAAAATGTTTTTCTGCCGTTTTGTAAGGAAAATCAATTTCCATCGCACATAAATTTTTTACTTTTAAATAATTTTTAATTATTTCTTACTGTTTTCATTTTTTAATTTTTAAATTCGATTTTTTTCCTTTTTTAAATTTAAAAAATTTAATTTCTTTTTTTTTTCTTTTTTTTTTCCTCCTCCTCCTCCTCCTCCTCCTTCTTACGTCGTTGCTCCTTCTCAATCTAGCCATCGGCCATGTGAGTCCCGAGCACGGCCTCGATCGAAGTAGGTGAGCAAGTGGCCACGGCTAGCAAGGATTCAGAAAGCGAGGAAAAACTGGAGGAGGCAAATTCGCCAAGCTCAAAAAACGGCGAGGCAACCTTGGCCTCGGCTAGATCTAGTGAGATCGTGGCTCACCTCACCGTGGGGACGAAGATCCTAGGATGCAACTCCATCCGTCAAGAATTGAGGGGTGAGACGCCTAGGATGCAGCTTCTAGGATGGCAGCTTTCCATCCTTGCCCAGGACGCAGCTCTGTGGGGGATGGAGGGGGTGAGAGAACGAGGAGAGAGAATGGGATGGTGTTGTGGTGGGGGGGGGGGGGGAGGGAGGGAGGGGGAGAGAGAGAGAACGTGGATTGAGAGAGAACTTCCTTTTCCTTGTTAGACGCGCAAGAGAAGCTTAGATTAAAAAAAAAAAAGAGGGGGATGATTTCCATTCCTTAAAAAGGAAATCATTTTCTTAATTTTAGAAGGCTTTTTCTGTTGATTGGAAATTTTTTTTTCATTAACCACTCATTTTTCACCCTTAAAACATCGAAAATTAGAAAAAAAAATGTTTTCAAAAAATATTTTTCGTGAAACAAACGAAACATAAGTTTATGAGTGTTTTTCTGTTCATTAGCACAATGATTGATAAGGGAACCTATCCCTCATGCTTGATTAGTTACTTTCCCCCCCGAAATAATCGGTGTTCGATGACCTTGCTTGCTTCTAAATATGGTGGCGTATATGTGCTTCTCATAATACCTGTGTCCAATGTGAAACCTTGCCTGATTTTTTTTTTTTTTACAACTGTCTATTCTGGTTGATCGTTATTAATCCAAAACGGTCCGTGTTTTCGCGGCTTAAAAATGGGAAAATTTTCCTGTTTTCCTCTGATAAGCATAAGAGAAACGCATGGGGTGTGTCCGAGCTATGTGCATAGAAAAGGATGAGGCGAAATTACAGATACTGTTAATACTCGACTTTTTTCAGGTTCCCAGACTCTCCAAATGTCGACTTAAATGATGCAATTTTAGATGGACTTGTCTTCACGGAATGGAAAATCGACGAGACTCCCGAACCCACCTGTTAGATTTCTTGACATGCGTCGGTACCCCAAATCTAATCTTAGCACGAGGCTTGAAAAAGTTAAGGGGGTTCTCGAGTCAGTTTACGACTATCCTGAATTGCCAATCTCTCTCTCTCTCTCTCTCTGATAGGGTAAGTAACAGTTGCCTTCGCTGGCAGTAACAGGAACGGCTGTTTACTAAAGGGTAAATCCGACTCGCACCTGGAAATCGGCACCTAGTTATATTGAACTTGAAGCCCGACATAATGTTCTGATCCTCAGAGCCACAGACACTTTGATCCTGGTCCTGGCGATAAAGCAGTGTAGAGCAATGACATCCGTAAAGTTTTCTTAAGGAAGGTGCTGCCAACATGAACACATTTTCACTTTCCAAGATTACCATTATTTAAGAAGTTATTCAATGCAAAATCTGGCAGAGCATCCACTACAATTTTAAATTCTCAGATAAGGCTCATTAAGAAACTAAAAGAAGACAACTTTGTTCCTTTTTTACGGTCTTGGAACGTCAGAAAACTATGTAAAAGGGAGCCAAGAGGCATTATTTGGGTGTCCTACATTCCTGAATCTGTAGATTGTGAAGCAGCAGATGGAGCTAGGCCACATTAGAACTTATTCAAATGCACATAGCATCCATAGCAGTACTAGGAATCGAGAAAACGATGAAGAAGCTCTCAAATGGGCTGCTCTCGAGCGTCTGCCGACATTTCGGAGAGTGCAAAAAGCAGTTTTGCATGGAGTTACAGGAGATCTTAAAGAAACAGACCTCACGAAGCTCAGGTTTGAGGAGAGGAAAAGTTTACTGGATAAGTTTCTGAAGAACGCCGATAGCAACGAAGAGTACCTGCAGAAGCTTAAGAGGAGGATAGACAGGTCAGGAGTACTAGTATTAGAAGAATGAGATGGCACTAATTTATCATTTGCTGAGAGTTCAAGATGGTTCCTTTTCGAGAAGTTTATACAGATGATAGTGCTAGTCGAAAAATCATAAGCAAATTCCTGCCCTAGTTGTTTATCAAGTGTGTGTTTTAATTTATTTTACTTTATAAACAGAGTTGGCCTCAAATTACCCACGATTGAGGTTCGATTCCAATATCTCAATGTCGAGGCAGAAGCTTACGTGGGTGATAGAGCTTTACCAACAATACTCAATTCCTTGATCAACTGGCTAGAGGTACTCCTATTTTTGAGTTTTTTTACTCTTTTTTTTTCTTATCTATGTTGTCATTCTTGAGGATTTCATAGTGATCATCTGTTCTGTCTTAAAGGACGTAGGAATTTATCTTCATCTCCTTCCGAGTCAATAGGAGAAGGTTTTCTGTTCTTCGCAATGTCAGTGGAATAATAAGGCCTGGAAGGTACCTGATTTCGATTAATCACTTAGCCAACCTTCTTTGGTTTTGTTAATCCCTTCAGGTTCACAATATTAAGATTGCACGCTTATTAAATTATTTGCAGAATGACCTTGCTGCTGGGACCTCCTGGCTCAGGCAAAACCACCTTACTCAAAGCATTGACGGGAAAGCTAGATCCAGAACTGAATGTACAACAACCTTCCTCTAGAATTATCTTCCAGAACATTGTAGTTCTTATGGCATACAGGATTTGCGCCATTCTTCAGTCGTCTCATAACTTCCTTGTGAATTCTAGTTTTCTGGAGAAGTCACATACAACGGCCACAAAATGCACGAGTTTGTGCCGGAAAGGACGGCCGCTTACATTTGCCAGTACGATGTGCATATTCCCCAGATGACTGTTAGAGAAACATTGGTCTTCTCTGCAAAATGTCAAGGAGTCGGTTCTAGTTACGGTAAGTTAAATGCAAATAATAGAATTGTTAGACGTGGAGAATCAGCATCTTCATGACTTCTACCAAATGCACGACCTGCAGACATGCTTACAGAACTTCTAAGAAGGGAGAAGGTATTGAAAATTAAGCCAGATCCTTATATCGATGCTCTGATGAAGGTAGACATATCTTACCTCACTCGGAGACATTGTCCGTAAATTTTTCCTTACATTCTTGCAAGAAGGTTCTTATGCTGAGAATTTATTTGTGGTACAGGCATCAGTTTTGAAGGAGCACAAGGAAGACATAGTTACTGATTATGTTCTCAGGGTAAAAGAAACCATTTTTAGAACTCTATAGATCGTAGATTTCACACATTGCACTGATCCAAGCTCTGATTTCTCCCAGATTTTAGGACTTGAAGTTTGCGCCGATACTATGATAGGAAATGAAATGATGAGGGGCATTTCTGGAGGACAAAAGAAACGTGTTACTGCTGGTTAAGACCCGCATGGATGTTATTCTTTAATGAGATGGCTAAGTTTGATGCGCATTGGTTTCCTATTGACACTTTTTTGTTTCTGATTTAATTGGTTCAGGGGAAATGCTGGTTGGTCCTGTAAATGCGCTTTTCATGGACAGTTTATCAACTGGTCTCGACAGTTCGACCACCTTTCAGATAGTAAACTCTGTCAGGCAATCGATCCACATATTTAACAAGACTGCTCTCGTCTCACTTCTTCAACCACCTCCGGAAACTTATGAGCTATTCGACGACATTATACTCCTCTCAGAAGGACAAATCGTGTACCAAGGCCCGCGTGAATGTGTTCTTGAATTTTTCGAATCTATGGGCTTCAGATGTCCTGACAGGAAAGGCATTGCTGACTATCTACAGGAAGTAGGTGTGATGTAGTTGCATAAGTGACATTTATGCGGTATTGCTAGCTTAGTTCATGGCAATTGTTTGGCAAACTTTTCCAATTGTCAACAGCACACACTTCATTTTTGAAAACAACATTTCTAGGAGGAATAGTGAAATTTCTTAATATGAGTTTAAGTTGCATGATCTGCTTTCTGTCAGCTCTGTAGTATTCTTAACTCCAGAGTGACAACCTGCTCGTAGACAAACGAATTTTGCATGCCTAACTTTGCTTCCACTGTGATTAAAAAGGTGACTTCAAGAAAGGATCAGAGGCAGTACTGGGTCGATGAAGAATCACTATATCGTTACATTCCAGTTGCTGAGTTTGTTGAGGCCTTCAAGTCATTTCATGTGGGAAGAGCTAATGAACAGGAGCTGAGGACCCCATTTGATAGGTCAAAAAATCATGCTGCAGCATTGACGAAATCTAAGTATGGTGCTAGCAAGAAGGAACTATTGAAAGCCTGCTTGTCCAGGGAAGCAACTCTGATGAGGAGGGATGCCTATTTACACAAAATCAGGATACTTCAAGTGAGTAAAGTTATTTCTCTAGGCTAAATTGCAAACTCGAAAAAAATTTCACCTCATCTAATGGGCGTGTCAGATTTGGATCTGTTCAATCATTCTGGCAACGGTATTTGCACAAGCCAGAGAGCAGCATAATTCAGTGGAAGATGGAACGGTGCATCTCGGCGCACTCTATTTCTTGATCCACGTGATATTATTCACCGGATTTTTTGAGCTTCCAAAGACGATTGACAAGCTTCCTGTCTTCTACAAGCAAAGGGATCTCCTTTTTTATCCTTCATGGGCATTCTCATTGCCGTCCTCAATCCTCTGGTTGCCTTTATCCATAATAGAAGTCATTCTTGCAGTTGGCACAACTTATTATATAATAGGATTTGATCCTAGTGTCATAAGGTGAGTTTCATCACCCGATTTGTGCATAAACATTTCTCGGTCATGTGCTCTCTAGAATTGGTGGATCGCTTCCATTGACTCATTGATCTATTGTTCAGGTTACTAAAGCAATATGTGGCACTCGTGTTAAGTGGACAAATGTCATTCGCCCTTTTCCGGTGCACGGCCACGCTGAGCCGGGACCATGTCATTGCAAACACTGCTGGAAGCTTCGCAATGGTGTGGGTTCTGACCTTTGGTGGGTTTATCTTATCACAAGGTATGGCCTTTATCATTAAAAAGTACCGGTTTTATTTGCTTCAGAAGTCCCATGAACCCTCCTCATCTTCCTTCCAGGAAAAATGAAGAAGTGGCTGATATGGGGCTTCTGGACGTCGCCGCTAATGTACACACAGACTGCCATCTCAGTAAATGAATTTCTTGGCGAATCTTGGAGTCATGTACGCCATCAACTGTTGTTATTGTAATAGTATGCAGTTTCTCCTGTAAAAGTTTGTGGAAAGTGTATAATTGATCCAGGAAATCCATACAGGTTGTCGAAGGAACCCAAGAGACTCTGGGAGTAGCTCTATTGAGATCACGTGGCTTGTTCATGGATCCAAGTTGGTATTGGATCAGCCTTGGTGCATTGATCGGCTTCACTGTTCTGTTAAATGTTGTCAGCACTATGGCACTTTCTTATCTCAATCGTAAGCTGAAATCATTAGGAGCTTAGCTGATTTCGTCAACGTTTTCCATAATTGATGATTCTAAGCGCACTGAACTTTTCCTGCAGAGTATGGGAAATCGCAAGCCGTTTTTATGACAGAAGAAGTCCTGAACGAAAAACACAAAACTAGAGAAGATGGAGAAGGCAGAAAAAGAACGCTTCTCCATTTACTCCATTGTCCCTCACCTTTGAGAATGTCACATATTCTGTCGATTTGCCAGAGGTACTCATGTTTTTGTTTGGGACACAGTGACTTAAGAACAAGACTTGTTGGTCACAAATGCAACGGTTATCCATAAATTTGAACTTGCAGGGATTCCAACATCCTCAGCAGAATCGGTTAACGCTTCTGAATGGTGTTAGTGGAGCTTTCAGACCAGGAGTTCTGACAGCACTCATGGGAGTTAGTGGTGCTGGAAAGACTACATTACTCGATGTATTGGCTGGAAGGAAGAACAGTGGATACATAGAAGGAGACATCACTATATCGGGTCACCGAAAGGAGCAGGAAACTTTTGCTCGGATCTCTGGGTACTGTGAACAGGAAGACATACATTCTCCTTTTGTTACTGTGTACGAGTCCCTTCTCTATTCAGCATGGCTCCGATTGCCTCCAGAGACTGACTCAAAGACACGAGAGGTGTGTTTAATTCTGTGTAATTAACTGCATAATCTCACATGAGCTTTTGCCTGATGGTAGTAACTTCCGTATATGTGTGAACAATGCAGCTTTTCATAGAGGAGGTGATGGACCTAGTTGAGCTGACGCCTCTAGGAAATGCTCTTGTTGGAATTTCGAATCTTAATGGACTTTCAGTGGAGCAACGGAAAAGGTTAACCATTGCAGTTGAGCTTGTCACCAGCCCATCGATAATTTTCATGGACGAGCCAACTTCAGGGCTTGATGCCCGAGCAGCTGCCATTGTGATGAGAACCATAAGAAGCACCGTTGATATGGGAAGGACAGTAGTGTGCACGATTCATCAGCCTAGTCTCGACATATTTGAATCCTTCGATGAGGTAACATCAGCGACGCTAGACATGCTTTCTTTCAGTACGTCTTTCGGCAAAGAAAATAACTTTGGTTTTTTGAACTAATCGCAGTTGATCCTATTGACACGGGGTGGAAGAGAAATATATGCAGGTCCTTTGGGACCTCAATGTCGTACCATGATAACCTATTTCGAGGTGGGCATTTGTGTTAAATAAAGCCAGATCCACTTATATATACTGCTAATTCCATTTTCACATACCTTGCAATCACATCGGCCGACTCATTTTTCTCCAAATTGGTTGTTTTTGAAGAGCATACCTGGAGTTGGAAGAATAGGAGACTATACTAATCCTGCAAACTGGGTGTTGGACGTCACTGTGAGGGCACAAGAAGAGATCTTGGGTATAAAGTTTGCAGATGAGTACAAGAGATCAGAACTTTACAGGTATCAATAAAAACACAGTTCTTCTCTTGTTTCTTTGAAAGGAAAAGAACGGTCGTCCGGTGTTTTTATTAACATATCTCACGTCAAGGACTGCATGGTGCAGAAGAAATGAAGCGTTAATTAGGGAATTGAGCATGCCTTCTCTCGAATCGCATCCCCTAGTTTTCCCTCAAAGTACTCGCAATCCTTCCTGTCTCAGTTCAAAGCTTGCTTATGGAAACAGCACAAATCCTACTGGCGGAATGTGTCGTATACAGCGGCACGGTTTGTTTTCACCATGTCGGTGGCCGTGGTATTTGGCATCTTGTTCTGGGGCCTCGGTTCCAAAAGGTGTGATACATGAAAACAAAACCTAGGCAGTCATTTCTCATCCTGTTATTGTTTATCAAGCAACCATGAATTTGATTCATCACGCAGGAGCTCGAGACAGGATATATTGAACGGCGTGGGTGCTATGTTCACTACAATCACATTTATGGGAACACAAAGTGTTTCTCTGGCGCGTCCGGTGATAGTGACCGAAAGAACGGTGTATTATAGAGAGCGTGCAGCTGGAATGTACTCTGCTTTTCCTTATGCGATGGCGCAGGTGATCGAATAGATTTTCCTGTTTATTGACTGGTGGAAACTAACATAGTAGGAGACTAAGTCATAAAGCCGAGTGGCTCCAATTCATAATAGGCATATAATCTAATGAGCCAGTTGGGGACAGCACAATGAGCCTTAGGCATGAGTACTCTCTGAATGCAATCCTTACTTTACAATGTTCATGTATGATCCGCGTTGATTTACAGGTTGCAGTTGAAATTCCATATACGTTACTTCAGGTTGCTATTTACTGGACCATAGCATTCACGATGATGGGATACGAATGGACAGCTACAAGGTTCCTCTTAAACCTGTTCTTCTTGTTCATCTCTATCTTATACTTTCTGTGCTTTGGGATGATGATCATAGCAGTTAGTCCCAACCAAGTGATTGCCACAACATCGACTGGCACGTTCTACTCAATATGGACTCTCTTCTCAGGCGTTGTGATTCCCAGGACGGTAAAGTTTTGCCCATTCGCCTTCGCACCCTGCTCTGCAGATTTGACTTTGATGAGGATCGCCACCGGTTAATTTCACCTTAGTGGTCTTTCTTCCTATTGCAGAGAATTGCTGTGTGGTGGAGGTGGTATACATGGATATGCCCAGTCACCTGGAGCTTATACGGCATGGTCACTGCACAATATGGTGATATGCAGAGCAAGCTCGACTCGGGGGAGACGGTTGCCGAGTATCTGAGGGATTATTTCGGCTTCAGATACGACTTCTTGTGGGCGGTATCGGTCGTATTGATTGGATTTGTACTGCTCTTTGTCAGTGTATACACCTGGGCTATGAAAGCTCTGAACTTTCAGAAGAGATGAGCAAAGTAGAAAGTCTAATGAAAGCTCTAAAAGCACATCTGTGCGGTTTTTGATTCCTGCTATTTGCTTTGTGTCATTCGTCTGGTGGCTATAGGAATTTCAATCAATTTATGTGTTAGCTTTATCTCTTGAGCACATCTCAGCAGGAAACTGCCGGCACTAATTCTGTTCCAATTTCTGACTACACTTTGGACAACATTTTTGTGACAAAGTGCAAAATGAACTAGTTTTCCTAAAAGATGACCATATTAAGGATTAAGCAAAAGACATAACAGATCGATCCAGTCAAATGACAGTGGCAACGCAAATTTGATGCACTGATTACCTCGCCACGCGAGGAAGGGGAGCAAGATTTGAGAATTCGTCTTTAGACTTTCGGGAGCAACCGCACGCCGATCTCGACTTATCGATCAGTGCAGAGGTGAACAGTTTGCAATCTAGTCCTAACGTGTCTTAGCTTAGTTTAACAGGGAAAAGAAAACTCACCGTCGCTTCCACCAGTCAAAACTCATGGGAGATGGTAGTAGTCTATTCAGGAATGGGTTTTCCATGACCTCTCGAGGGACCGATCCTTTACATATCGTGCTGTGGACATAATCAGATTTTACGGGATGAGTAGTTTGTGCATGTATTGTTGGGTTGCGCATTGCGATCTAATTTTGATTTTACAAATAGTACAGGAAAATGCGATTGCTAGCTATACTGAGCACATATAACATAAAGTATGAACTTTATTAATTAACCTTAATATACCTAGCATCATTCATAAAGCTTATAGTTTTTATGGTTCTGCCATACATTGTAGGCTTCGACTGTTTTCTCTCTCGGCTGGATACGCCACTAATCCCCTTCCGAGTGCATCTTATGAACAAGCATTAATCACAGCTCACGTGGAAATTAGGCTGCTAAACTTTAGGTGCAAACCACATTTTTAGGTGAACCGTAAAATGGAAACAACGAAGCTTTTGCTCCAAAGTCATTAGAAAATTCAATCTACTCGAAACAGTAAAAATTTAGGTGAATTGTACCGCGCCGTGCCCATGGACAAGCACTCGGTGGAAATATATAACAAGAGAGGAGATAAATAGGAGGCCCGGAAAAATTTGAAATCAGCATCTCATGCTCTAATACCATATCAAACTTTGTGAGACCGCTGCCAACTATTTTAAATATTTAACTTATCAGATAAATGCGTACTTTGAAAAATTAAATTTTCAAATACAAACAATTCATTTTGTCTATTGTCAAGCTGTTCAAACATTGTTAAGATTGGGATTCTCTCACTCGATCGACTAATTACAGCATCAAGATCATGCTACATCATTATCCACTTGTGTTGTTCATACCTATTTTCTAGAGCATATTTCTACCAACATGGGATGAAAACATATTTCATATATAGATTTGGGGTAATACCATAAAAAAAACCCAAACCGATATATATGTCGTAAATTTATTCCAAACTAATTTTTTGATCACCAAAAATTTTAAATTGGTACATTTGTGATAAATTTACCGTCATAGTTAAATTTTACAATCAAATTATTAAGTTAAATGATGTGTGTCAGTTGATGGGTGTACCATTTTAGGATGATTACCCTCCTTTTGTTAAGGGTGTACTAGTTTGGATTTTTGTTATCACAGATATGAATTTAGGATATTTGATGGTTAAGAATCAGTTTGGGGTAAATTTATAATAGATGTATCAGTTTGAAATTTTTTTTAATATTAAAACTCTATAAACTTCAACAACATATTCGAGTGCTTCAAGCCAGACTTGCAAGACCTACAAAACAAAAATGTCCAACTTATGAAATAATAAAAGTGTGAATTATTGGTGGGGTCATTTTTTTCACCTTTCTTTTTTTTTTTTTTGGTTATTTTGATTTTGGTTCTTTTTTTGTTGTATTTTCCCATTGCCAGCTAAACGTATTGAAGAATTCTTCTTATATTTAAAAGGAGGGGAAAAAAAAACTTTGGGGACAAATCATAAATTGTTATTTTTCTCACCTTCCATTTGGACATTGATGCCAATGAGTGGTGATGGGACATAGATTCAGTGGTGCGTCGAGTGGGGTCATCGTGTGTGGGCATTCAATTAATGGATGCCTTGGGCAAAAAAGGGCAATGATGCGTTGTCACTTGTGTGAATTAGGGTTTACGCATATGTCTCATTTATTTATAAGGACATCATTCTATCTAATATTCCCACCAAACTTCGACTTAAGCACCAGGTTTTACTTGTAAAAGGGCATCTTCTCCATCACATTGTCCCACCTAAAAAGTTGTGATTAGACTAAAAAATATGGTCTGCTCCATGTCTTGGCCCACTAAGTTATCATAATGAATTGGGTTAATACCACGAAAAACCCCAAACTGGTACGCTTGTGACAAATTTACCCCAAATTATTTTTTTGACCACGAAAAACCCCAAACTGGTACACATGTGACAATTTACCCCAAACTATTTTTTTTACCTCAAAAAACCCCAAATTGGTACATTTGTGACAAATTTACCCCAAACTGATATATTTGCGACAAATTTCCCTCCGTTAATTTTCGTTAAATTTAACGTTAAATTACTTAGTTGGATGGCATGTGGCACTTCACAAGTATACCGGTTTAGGATTTTTACCTCTGTTTACCATAGATTTATCAATTTAGGGTTTTTCATGATACTGATCCAATTTAATAAAGGGTAAATTTCATAAGTATAATAGTTTGGGGTTTTTTGTGGTAAAAAAAATTAGTTTGGAGTAAATTTGTCACAAATGTACCAATTTGGGGTTTTTTATGGTAAAAAAAAATAGTTTAGGTAAATTTGTCACGGGTGTACTAGTTTGAGGTTTTTCGTGGTAAAAAAAATAGTTTGGGGTAAATTTGTCACATGTGTACCAGTTTGAGGTTTTTCGTGGTCAAAAAATAGTTTGGGGTAAATTTGTCACAGGCGTACCAGTTTGGGGTTTTTCGTGGTATTATCCCTAATGAATTTGATTGGTTAATAATTTCAACGAAAATGGAGCGTACAACATTAATGCAAATAGTATTTTAGACAAGCAGAATCATTCGTCCTTGATTTTGTGGATTATGATACTCACTCTCTCGAATCAATGGTGTGTGAGATTGTTCGTTTATCTTCCTTGATGCTGAAGATATATGAAACGCTCAGTATAGTTTTAATAGTAAAAGTGGTCTTAAGAGTACATTAGTAGCAGATTGGCCAATTATCTTTTCTTTCTTTTAGGGTGAATACCATTGAAAATCCCGATTGATATATCCATGACATATTTACCTAGTTTTTTTCCTCACAAAAATCCTATATGGGTACCCCTGACCCAAATCTACCATTTCTTAGCATTGTGCCTATCCTATTGAAATGCTCCTTTCTCAATACACGAAGACTTTCCATGTCAAAATTTTTTTAGCCATCTACCACATGTATTAACATATGGGCATCTCAACATGATATCAAAGGAAATTCTAGATCAAGATCAAGCATTATAGTTTGGGATTTTTTGTGAAATGAAAACTAACTTGGGTAATTTTGTCATGGGAGTTCCATTTGAAATATTGAATGGTATTAACTCCTTGTCGTTTGTGTATTGCATTTCATGAAGAAGATTAAAAAAAAAAAGATGGTTGAAGTGATTCCAATGGGGGACAGGATTTACTTCAAGTGAAAGTCTGCCAATGTCCCTAAGAATCAAAAGGGCAATTCCCATGTACAATGGCATTCTACAGAAGAAGAAAAAGCTTAAGCATGAAGATGAAGATGAAGCAAACAAAATGAAAGCCAAATGAAAGTGATTGAACTAAAAAGCTGTGATTAGACTAAAAAAATACGGTCTGCTCCTTGTGTAGGCCCACTAAGTTATCATAATGAATTCGATTGGTTAATAATTTTGAGAAAAATAGAGCGTACAACATTAATGCAAATAATATTTTAGACAAGCGGAATAATTCATCCTTGATTTTGTGGATTATGATACTCAGTCTCTCAAATCACTGGTGTGTGAGATTGTTCATTTTTATTTTCTTTTATGCTGAAGATATATGAAAAGCTTACTATAGTTTTTAATAGTGAAAAGTAGTCTTAAGAGTACATCAGTAGTAGATTGGTCAATTATCTTTTTCCTTCTTTTAGGGTGAGTACCATTAAAAATCCCGATTGATATATCAATGACATATTTACCTAGTTTTTTTCTCACAAAAATCCTACATGGGTACCCTTGACCCAAATCTACCATTCCTTAGCATTGTGTCTATCCTGTTAAAATGCTCTCTTCTCAATACACGAAGACTTTCCATGTCAAATATTTTGTAGCCATCTGCCACATGTATTAGCATATGGGCATCTCAACATGATATCAGAGGGAATTCTAGATCAAGATCAGGCATTCTAGTTTCGGATTTTTGGTGAAATGAAAATTAATTGTGTCATGGGATTTCGATTTGAAATGTTCAATAGTATTAACTCCTTGTCCTTTGTGAATTGCATTTCATGAAGAAGATTTAAAAAAAAAATGGTTGAAGTGATTCCAATGGGGGACAGAATTTACTTCAAGTGAAAGTGTACCAATGTCCCTAAGAATCCAAAGGGCAATTCCCATGAACAATGGCATTCGACAGAAGAAGAAAAAGCTTAAGCATGAAGAGATGAAAATGAAGCAAACAAAATGAAAGACAAATGAAAGTGATTGAACTAAAAAGCCATGATTAGACTAAAAAAATACGGTCTGCTCCTTGTCTTGGCCCACTAAGTAATCATAATGAATTTCATTGGTTAATAATTTTGAGAAAATAGAGTGTACAACATTAATGCAAATAGTATTTTAGACAAGCGAAATCATTCATCCTTGATTTTGTGGATTGTGCTACTAGCTCTCTCGAATCAATGATGTGTGAGTCGTTTATTTTCTTTTATGCTGAAGATATATGAAGTACTTATTATAGTTTTTAATAGTGACAAGTAGTCTTAAGATTACATTAGTAGCAGATTGGTCAATTATCTTTTCTTTCTTTTAGGTGAATAACATTAAAAACCCCGATTGATATATCCATGACATACTTACCTAGTTTTTTCCTCACAAAAAGTCCTACACGGGTGCCCCTGACCCAAATCTACCATTCATTAGCATTGCATCTATCTTGTTAAAATGCCCTCTTCTCAGTACACGAAGAATTACCACGTCAAATTTTTTTTATAGCCATCTGCCACATGTATTTACGTTTGGGCATCTCAACATGATATCGGAGGGAATTCTAGGTCAAGATCGGGCATTCTAGCTTGGGATTTTTTGTGAAACAAAAATTAACTTAGGCAATTGTCTCGTGGGAGTCCGATTTGAAATGTTCAAGTGGCATTAGCTCCTTGTCCTTCATGAATTGCATTTTATGAGAAGATCAAAAAAAAAAAAAAAGATGGTTGAAGTGATTCCGATGGGGGACAGGATTTGCTTCAAGCGAAAGACTCCCAATTTCCCTAAGAATCAAAAGGGCAATTCCCATGTACAATGGCATTCTACAGAAGAAGAAAAAGGCTCAAAGCACGAACGTGAAGCAAACAAATGAAAGTGATGCTTTCCTCCAATTAAGATGCTTTCGGTGCGCCAAACTGTCCGAATTGGGTTGGCCTTTCCCAAAGAGGCACGTCCCCCAATAAGGCCACAGTACCTAAAGTTTGACTCTCTGTCCATGCCATTTCTCAATATTAAATTTCTTTCACGAGCTTCCACCAATTGGAAAGTGAGGGCAAAAAAAGAAAAAACATCAAATAAACACAGGAGATAATGGACTCGTACGTAGTGTCAAAAGTTGTTCCCCATTTGTAAGAGGGGAAGAAAAGGGCACCAAAGACCCGGACAGGCTGTTTCTCATCTCTCTCTCTCTCCCTCCCTCCCTCTCTTATTTCCCTCATAAAGAGAAAAGAAATTTTGTTTACTTACCCCTTTTTTCTTAATCGAGTTCCGAGGTTCTTATTCTATTGAGTTAATACCACAAAAAAAAATCACGAAATAACATGTTTGTGACAATTTACCTAAAATTAATTTTTTGACCCTCAAAAACTCAAAACTGGCACACCTTGATAAATTTATCCCTTGATAATTTATTAAATTTTACTATCAAATTATTGAGTTAGATTAAACATGACGGTTGACGAGTATACCATTTTGAAGTTTTTACCCTCTGTTTATCATAGGCATACTAATTTGACATTTTTCGTGGTATTAAATGAATGGTATATTTGTCACAGGTATACCAGTTTGAGATCTTTTATGGTTAAAAAAAATCACTTTGGAATAAATTTATCGCAAGTGTATCCGTTTGGAATTTTTCCTGATAAAAAATTTATTTTGGGGTATATTTGTCACATACATACGAGTTTCAAATATTTCGCGATAGTAATCCTATTTTATTTAATAATATTTTTTCTATTATCACAAATTTTCTGATCATTAAACTGTATTCAGCTTTCAACACACACAAAAAAAAAAAAACTGTATTCACCTAACATGACCGTTGAACGGCCTCTAGCTATGATGCAAATAAAACATTTCAATGTCCACCCGGACGTTGTCGAAGGATAATATGGATATAATTTAGTTAATGTATTACAGTTGGGATTCGACTAGATTCGAGGTCAGGGGGACTTGATTAGAAAAGAAAATTATGAAGATTTTTTTTTATAAAAAAAAAACCTGATCAGACTCATTAAAAGTACATGAATTTAACTAGAAAAAGTTTGAAAATAAATTTCCAAATAAAAATAGTTATTTTAGTGTTATACGGCTAATTGGCCCGCCTTGTCCTATCTTCTTCTTCTTCTTCGTCTCCTCCTCTTTTTTTTTTTTTTTTGGCCAAGTCCGCTCTTCTTTTACCACTAAAGAAAATGGCCTGCTTTGAAACATTCCTTCAAACTCATTCAAAAACAAAGTTTCCCCAGTTAACACCGTGTAAGTGACCGTAATAGAATGTCCAAATCCGATGCTTCCGATTTGTTAAATTATTCGAAATCAAAAGCATTGCAAATTGGGCGAACTCATGCAGGTCCAGCAGGAAAAATCAGATAAATCCAAGAATTTGGCACTTTCTAGGTAAGTACAAAACAGAACATTGGCATTATTTATTCTTACCCTACCCAAAACATTGGCATTATTAGGTGAAATTTGTCGACAACCCCAGTCAGTTTAAATGCTCAAATTATATTAAATTAAAGTTTTGGGGGAAAAAAAACACAGGAAGAGAAGAAATTCCTTCACGTTAGAGAAGAGAGATTACTACGTTGATATATGTAGTAATCTATTTTGCACCAACACGATACGCCGACACGTAATTTCTCAAAAATAAAAAAATTTGAGACATTGTGTATTAAATGCATTTATATATATATATATATATATATATATATATACACATGATAAATAAAATATGTGAGTTTCTTCTTCTTCTATTAAGGCTTCATGATTAGTTTTTTTTTGGATTGATTAAGTATATTAATTTTGAGATGGCTGGATATATGATTTACTTAAATATATTTATTATAGATTCACATTTGAATCTTAATTTATTGAGAATGCTTAAAATTAACTTTGTGCACGTAGAAATGGCGTATCGAGATGCTAAACTCGCGTGTTGCTGGCGTGTCTAGAACGCTGATCACATATCGATCGCATGTCGGAGAGTGTCGAAATGTCAAATAGTGTCCAGCACGACACAACACGACACGAAGGCCTTGTCCGTGTAACATAAGTAGTAATCATAAAGAAAAGAATTTAAATAAACTCAACTACACGCATCAAATTGGTCACAGGTCAATTCCAAAAAGATCATGGAACCTCCCCAAATGAAAGTCCAACTTGCCCCTAAGAATCAATTCACAACCCCCATCAGGCCAAAAATGCAAACGCCCCCCTTGCAGATTGCAAGAACCAAGAAGAAATTCACAAAAAAAATAGAAATTTGACCCTTCTATCAGATTGAAATGGAAATGGATGGACACTTGAGAATTTGTTATTTACTCACCCTGTGCACGTTTCTGAGATAGACCCAACTCAATGAATCACAAGAATGTCCTTAAAGCCTCAAGCTTTTAAGGCGGTGTCCTTGATTCCGTGGGCGGAGTCTGACCGTCCGATCCTTTCGACGGGTCGTCCGACGACTGCCTCAACCCATCATCAGTCTCGCCCCGATTCATCTCCTCCATCATCCGGACCACCTCCACCATCGGCGGCCTCTGGTCAGGAGTGACTGCGACGCAGGACATCGCGATCTGCAGCAGCTGCACCATCTCTTCCTCAATGTTCTGGTACCTCATGAGCTCCACATCGAAGACCTCGGCCGTCCATTCTTCGCGCACGACCGACTGGACCCACCTGGGCAGGTCGATGCCCTCCTCCCCGAGGGATGCCTGATTGGGCGCCTTGCCCGTCAACAGCTCGAGCAACAGGACCCCAAAGCTGTACACGTCGGATTGGAACGTGACCTTCCGGGTCTCCACGACTTCAGGGGCCCGGTAACCAGCAACCCGATTGGGCGGGGTCGCGGTGCCAAACAGAGGATTCAGTCCAAAATCCGACACGCAGGCATTGTGGTCGGGCCGGAGCAGGACATTGGAGGACTTGATGTTGCCGTGGACCACCTTGCTCGCCGCGTGAAGGTGTGCTAGGCCTCTTCCCGTGGCAATTGCAATCTTAAGCCGGCTCTCCAGTCCAGCGGCGTACGCCCTGATCCTCTACTGCCTGCAAGTGATGTGATGCGATGCCAAGAAGATTAGCAGGAGTTTCTCATT
Source organism: Psidium friedrichsthalianum (assembly GCA_019149425.1). Taxonomy (NCBI): domain Eukaryota; kingdom Viridiplantae; phylum Streptophyta; class Magnoliopsida; order Myrtales; family Myrtaceae; genus Psidium; species Psidium friedrichsthalianum. Next base: position 27,160 of record JAGVVM010001696.1, read on the forward strand.
TACCATGCCTTAGCAAATTCTCGGCCCCAATAACATTCCAATCCATGCGTCACAATGCAAAAACCTTTTCAATGTGCATCTTAGAGCACCCTATAAATTCATTAGAGATGGTAGCATCACATCTCTTGATAGAACAGAGAACTAATTTCAAGAATCACAGGGAAATTTCCTGAGTCCAATTCATTTTCATTTCAATTCAAAGACTTCTGAGCATATCCATTGCAATTTAACCAATTCAACAAGGGTCTTCTTTGGCAAAGCATACCAGGTTGTGTACAATGCCAAGCTTAAAAGTTAGTTTTCCCCACCTTTGCTTTCGGCAATTCAGGGAAAACCTGGGGAGGGACAAATAGGTAAACTGGCTTGGCAATGTGGATTTGAGAGAGAAAGAAAGAGTAAAGACACGATACTTCTCTATCAAGGCCACAAAAAAAGGAGAGAAGGGGTGGGGGACAAGGAGCGCATGTGGACTTCATCATCTAGGGCACAGAAAAAGTTGGCCAAAAAAGATGTCGGTGACACCACCCAGAATCATGAGACCTCATGCTGCTGTGTCAGTGGCATCACAGTAAATTCGCAGAAGACCCCCCTACCCAAAACTAACGTGCGCAGGGGGGGGCGCGTTGTTTTCACTCAAAGAATGTTTGCACACAAAAAAAGGAAAAAACATTTTCTGTTTTTTTTGGCGTTTTGACAGAGAATTGTTCTTCTTCTTCTTGCGATGCCATCTGAGGCCGTCGCAATGCAGAATTCAGACATCTAGGGTGCAGATTCGGCCCTCCCACGAGGAGCTTAATTTACCATAATGCCCCTCCGAGGCATCCCACAACACGACATCCAACGACTTTCGTTACGTAAAAAGGAGAGCGATTCAGACAATAATACGAAAGAAGCTCCATGGTCCATGACTGAAACAGCTCAGGCCATCAGCAGGGTCAAAACAGAGCGCTACACACCAAACGGTCACTGATCCAAGAAAATAATGTTGGAATTTTTTACAGCAAGGGAAAAAAGACGCTCGCCCTAAAGACAACTAGCAACGGCATCCGCAAGGAAAAATTCGTGAATCCCTCTGCAATTTCCATGACCAATGCTCAAGCTGTTTCAAACCCAGAAAAAGTCAAGCTTCAGCAGACCGAATTCGAGGTCAAATTCAGAACTTCCAGTTCCAAGAAAGATAAAAAGGACTTTACTTTGAACAGAATGAACAAGAACAAGAACAAGAACAAGAACAGGAGCAATTTACCGTGAAGCAGAGCAGACAAGCTGCCGGCGGCCAATGTAATCGCAGACCAGCAACTTCTCGTCCTGGAGTAGGTAAAAGCTATCCAGAGGGACCACATTCTCGTGCTTCACCTTCCCAAGCACCTCCATTTGCGCCCGAACTCCTTCTTGCTCGCCACCACGTCCTTCAGCCTCTTCACCACCACCGTCGTCCCTTCCTCGAGAACCGCCTTGTACGACGTTCCCACGCTGCCCTTCCCCAGGACCTCTGCCGACCGCTCGCAGCAGGTCCTCCAGGTCAAAGCTGTAGACCCCGCCTTCCAAGAACACCAGCTTGTTCCTCTCTGCCTCCACTGAGCCACCGGTGATGTCGTCCTTCGACGACGACGTCCCGGCCTCTGCAGCCACCGACCTCGGCGCCGCCGCCGCCCCCGCGAGCTAGGCGTCTTCGGCGCCTGCTGGCGCAGACGCCGGCGGATGCACAGCCAAGAGGAGCAAAATCAAGAATGCGATTAGGGCGGAGCCCACTACAATCGCGATGATTGCGGCGGTGGAGAGCTTCTTCTTGGACTTTCTTAGAAATGGGGGTCGGCGAAGGCGGGTTCGGCGACGGAGCAGGAGAGGGGAAGACGGGCTGCAGGGCTTGAGGGGACCGCCGCAGAGGTCGACGTTGCCGGCGAAGGCGGACGCGTTGAACTTCGCGAGGGAGGCCGGGATCGAGCCGTTGAGGTGGTTGTGGAGACGTTGAAGTCGCTGAGGCCGACGGCGTCGATGTTGGGGAGGCTGCCGGAGAATTGGTTGTTCTGGAGGAAGAGGCGAGTCAGGCGGGTCAAATTGTTGACTTGCGAAGGGGATTTGCCCTCGAGAAGTTTGTTGGAGGAGAGGTCGAGCCGGATCAGCCGAGTCAGCTGAGTGAGGCTCGTTGGCAAATCGCCGGTGAAGTTATTGTCTTGGAGGTAGAGGCTCCTCAGGAGGGTCAGATTGGAGAAGTCCGAGGGAGCGGACGGAGAGCCTGTTGGACCGGAGGCTGAGGACCTGGAGCTGGACAGCTTGCCGATGGTGCCCGGCGGGACGGCCCGACGAGGCGACGGCGGGGAGGCGGAGCTCGACGACGGACGAGTTGGTCCCGTCGCACTTGACCCCGACCCCAGTCGCAGGCGGAGGCGGAGGCGTTCCACTGGAGACGGTTGGCGTGCGGGGTCTGCTGGATGAAGGCGAGGAGGGCCTGCTTGTCCTGGGCCGGCTCCGACCCGACCCAAGAGCTCAGTGCCGCCGTGGACCCGCCAGGAGAAGACGAAGAGGGTCGACCCGGAGGTAATCGACACCGCCATTGCAGAGACAGAGAGACAGAGATTGTGGGTGTGCAGAAAAACGACGGGTCTCAGCGCGTTTCGGAGCCTGCGGATCGATTTGCGGTGGAGAGACGGAGGAGGGGTTCGAGGTCGGAAGCCATGGAAGAGAGAGAGAGAGAGAGAGACAGAGAGGAATCTAGAGAGAGAAAACAGGGTTAGGAAGTGAGTGAAGGGGTGTGTGGAACTTTTGAAAGGGGGGGACGAGCGAGAGAGAATCACGAGGCCAAAAGTGAAACAAGAGAGAAAAGAAGCAACTCTTCTTAGCTGGCATACCCAACTTTTTCTTCTTCCTTCCTTTGACCCTTCTTTTTTTCCTTTTCTTCCTAACGTTCCCCCCCCCCCCCCCCCCCCCAAAAAAAAAAAAAAACCAAAAACCCGGCGTATGTCGCGGATGGATCAGTATGATGTTGTCCGTCCTCCATTCGCGTATGTCGTGCGCGTTCCGGGGAAGAGAAAATATTTTTTTTTTTTGTATAATCAAGAAAATGACAAGTTCTAAATGGAAAACTACACATACCGTCGGAGTTCAAAGATAGCTCTCCATATGTAGCTGCTCGTGCGCGATTGATTCCAGAGAACGAGTAACTGTCCTCAGTAATTCTAATAACCATAAAACTTCGTGAACTTCATAGGCTTGGTTACAGAAGTAGAACGCCTCTAGGATTAAAACTCCGTCTAGGAGTGAGCCAAAATAATAATAATAATAATAATAATAATAATCCACCAAAATCAGATTGGACCATACTCATTCGATTGATTTTGGATGGAAAGGTACCAATCCGATTTTGGTTTTAATTTTTTGAAAACGGTGGATACCGATTCGTTTCACGATTTTAGGTGAAAACTATCCAACCGCCCAATCGAATCAATCTCTTTATATAATATAAATATATATTCTCTTAATTGAAACCATCTTCTTTAAAGGCCTATAGTCCAGACCCATCCTTTTATAAAAAAAAAAAAAAGATTGCAAACTCAACTTGTTTTCATATGTGATATGTGTTGTACACTATAGATGCATTTGAAAATCTGCGTTAATTAGTTGATCAACTGCTATTGTATTTCTCATGACGCGCGACTCCATTGCGACAATAATATTGCCGCCTGTAAAGACAATGTCCTTAAATTTTTCATGTGATAAGAATATTGAAAGCAAATGTGGAGGAATGTAGTGCCAAAGTCCCAAATTGAGCACACCTCTTTTTTTTTTTTTTTGTGGTCAAGCTCTCCGCCTTCAATCGCTATGGATTGGCTCCATTTTCTTTTTAATTGATGTTGGTGCCCAGTAGACCGTAATTGGAATCCAACCAGAAACTAGACCGGACCGATAGTTCAATTCTTCGTGAATCCATGAAACTAGAAGGTGATTCACGGTTCGTATTTTGCAGAACTGGTTCTCGGTTCTCACCGGAGAACCATCTATCCGAACCAATCACCCTAGCTTCGCATGTTTCGTGAAAGACGAACGATTTGAAAAATATTATTCGCGCTCGAAATAATTTGCTGATGAATTTTTCTTTTTCATCATCGACGGCGATTTATGTCTAAATAATTTCACGAATGATGACTGGATTTGACTCCGAAGCTGGCCGCAGCGAGATCGCCGTCTTCAATAGACTCAATCCTCTTCTTTTGTCTCACTCCTCCCCGATCCACTTGTGCATATACTTGTAAGAAAGCGACAATCACCAAAGCGGGTGATCGAAGCAAGGGTTGACGAACTCCCCCCGGAGGTCCAATCGACAAGAGCCGAAGGAGCTTTGGCCAAGTAAAATTGCCAGCTTCGAGAAAAACGGAGGGCTTCATTTGTCAATTTCGCATTCGCTATGCGTCCGATGTTATCCAGACGCCGGTTCGTCTCAAAACTTTGGTTTTACTTGCTTTTCACGTCGCTCCAAAATAAATCGTGCCATAAAATATCAAAAAGCAGCTCATCCATTTGTCTCTTGGGAGGGATGGCAACGCGACAATACTTCGGTATAATTGCCGAAAAAAAGTTCCGAACCTATCGCATTTGTACCAATTCGATTATAAACTTTTCAATTCGTTTAATTTAGTCCTAAATTTTTTGACAGCTTGCCAACTAGTATGTCCGATCAATGTCCCCCGGAAATCATTAACGTGGACACTAATTGTCCCAATACGTGAACAATTTTTCAATTATTTTTTATTTTTATTTTGTGATTTTTTTAATTTCGATTTTCTTCTTCTTTTTCCTTCCTTTCATTGCAGCTAACGAGGGTCGCGGCCCTCGCCCAGATTTGGACTAGGCTATCGCGACCGTGAGCCCTCACCAGCCACGGTGGAGGAAAGAGAAAAGATTAGAAGGAAAGGAGAAGAAAAGGAAAAAGAAAAGTAAAAGGAAGAAAAAGATTAAAAATTTAAGAAAAATCGTCCACATGTAGAATGGTTGGCATACACGTTAACAATTTCCGGCCAAGATTGATCGGACGGACTAAATTGAGAAATCGTCGAAAGATTTAGAACTAAATTACCCAAATGAAAAATTTTAGGACTGACTCAACATAAACATAATAAATCTATGACTTTTTAAATACTTTTTCCCGAATAGTTCCTAGTTCCTTCGGACGTTCTTTGGTCCGACCGTTCGTCGCATTTCCAACTAAGTCAAACATAAGCATTTTTTTTATTTCATCGTTATATTCGGCCAAGGACAATAAACTCCAATTAAGCAAGAACATACCGTAAAAAAAGGAGCCAAAAAAAAAAAAACTAGTTCTTGGGTTTTAAATCGTACGAGAGAACGGCAGCGTCTCCAAATGTATATAGGTCGCGTCTCCTTTTGCCGTGTGGGGGCATGCCCGGTCTAATTCTTGTTTGATCGTGCCGGCCATTTCCCATGAACGATTCTTAATCACGAGCTGAGAACCAAACTCGTATGCAAATGTCGTACGTGAATAGAGAGAGAGAGAGAGGAATATTTTGCATTCGCCCTCGAGCTATTAACTAATAAAGAACTTAGTCGGATCCGAAGTGTAATAAATTTTTGTGGGAACTTTTGGAAAAAGGAAAGATCGGAGCGAATCAATTTGACCGCCGATGACGGAATATTAAAATAATAAATTTCGCTTTTATCTAATAGCTTAAGGTTTTGGCAGTGATCCCATAAAATTTGACATAGTATCGGAGCTCATGTTATCAGCATGAGAGAGAGAGATGTTGGGTCATCCAATATCGTTGTGGAAGGGTTCGAGGGTTAATTTATAATTATAAGAGAAAGCATCACCATTCGAGCTAACTTTTTGGGGCGAGAAAATCTCAAGACCACTCAACACTAGTATTGGAGCAGATATCAGGGGGAGATTGTTGGGGAATCGTTCGAGAAAATCTCGACCTTTTGCTCGACCTGTTTTCCGGAGCAACGAGGGTCCTAATTCATGACCCGAATCTTATTCTCTTAGATATTTCGTGTTATCCCGAGTCCGACTTTCAACTCAATTCACCAAACGGGTATCTAACCATTCGTACTTGTATCCCAAAACCTCTGATAAGCTCGAGCTAAAAGATAAAATCAAAAGAAAAAAAGAAGATCATCGCAAAGCATTAGTCTACTATTTCCTATCGAAGCTAACCCAAAGTTTATTGCTGAAGGAACCTTTTTCCTACCTAAGCGGACCCAACTGGATGATGAGGCAAAGGAATTCGAATCTAAGTTGGGTACAAGGTTAGTTGACAAATGTTTGTCTTGTGATTTGATTATTCACGGGTAATTAGGCTTAAAGAAATAATGAAACACGGAAAAACATATACTAACGTAATCGTTGACTGACAACGATGAGTTCAACAAGAAACTGTTTATAGATTAAGGTAAAGTAATTAAGTTAAGCATGTACTAATGCAACTATCTTCGAACAACATCCGCTGAGCGTGAGCATATGTATTTGAATACACTTAATAATATCTCATCACAATTAAGGATGCGCGGTTCCACAATCGATCTAGATTTCACTTGGAGCATGGAACCTACCCGTCGAAACTGGTTCCTTAATTTTTAGAACTTAAAACCTACCATGCGTATCTTGAAACCTGGAACCTGCCCTGTTAGAAGTTCCAAAGTCTACTCATGTTCCACATGCTTTCTTAATTAAGCAATTACTGTGAATTATCGCCTTTAATAATGATCATTTGTTGCTACAAATTAAAAGTCTCGATCTTAGATATCGCCAAGAATGAAAGTTCAGATTAGTTATTCTAGATCACACACTTATCATCGGACACCACATAGCACCATGGGATCGCTCCCAAAGCACATAACAGAAAAACAAAAAGACTTGTTCCAAGTTCCACCAGTTCAAACTGGCTTTCCAATTTCGATACTTCGAACTCATCCTACATGCCATGAAATTTAGAATCGGATCAGTTCTCCGTTCTCGGCTCTATCCTAAATCGTGCTCATCCCTAATCACGATGTTTCATCCGTCCTAGTGAAGAGCGAAATGATACGCCATGCCTCAGTCGTCCTATCGTTCGTCTCTTCCCCTCGAAGCCTTTCATCTACTCATTCCTTTCTAGATGCGCTCTCTTCGACGATGTCCACAGCAATTCATATTTCTCTATCAACAATTTTTTTTTTTAAAGGAAAGGAAAGAAGGGGGAACGCTTTTAGAGCACTCAAAAAGAGAAGAGGTAGCTTTTTGTAAAGAGTGCTTTGGTATGGGACCGGTCCCTCTCCCCCCCTCGCTCGCTCATCATCGTCGTCAACAGACAAGTTTCACGATTAGTGTCGAGGACGGGGAGTGATGGCGATGGTCTGCTACCAACCACATGGGCGAAGAAGTGTACGTGACCATCCGTCCCACGCTTCTTCTTCTCTTCCGGACGAGTGGGGCCGAGTCCATCGCTGCCTCGTCTTCTTCCGGGCAACCTTCGGGCTATGCTCCCCGTCATCCGTTTTAACTGACTTTCCGATTCGGTTACGGTAGTTAATCGCCGGAGCACGGGTTCCGGTCGTCGCATGAGTTCGGAGATCGGTGTAGCCCAGCACAATTTCTACTAGCAACTACTTGTATGACCGCTTTTTGTGATATCGTGTTTATCCCTCGTTCACCCTTTAAATTAGGGTTATATCCAGCAAAATATTTCACTCTAATCAATATCTCTTTCTTACGATTCTCAATTACAAGAGGGAGAAATTATTTATTGGCGGCACACTAACTATTCATGGTCAAAACTCAAACTACCAATAATGTATGGACTGAACTATAAAAACATTCTGGCGGCTCGGGGTGCCTATTGTGATCCTCGCCGGGTCGGCCCTCGAATCCCACCTGCTCGCCCGTGTCATTCTTGTCGATGGTAGTATGAATTATACCTCAACAGAATTAGCATAAAAGCGTTATACATATATGCAAGCTAGTCATATTATGATGAAAGACATTAATTCGTGTCTATGGTATCGTATTGTATTGTATTTCGTGTTCCCCCGTTTGTGATTTTGACTTAGCGCCTCTCATTGTCTTGGGTCGTTTTCTTACCAACCCGAACTAATGCTCCCTCCCAGTTTCGTGTTTTACTAGGATGGCTAGAAGGCGGTCGTCATAAATGTGGGAATCAGACACGCACACACAGCGGTTCCTCTTCTTTCTTTGCCTTTTGAAAGCAAGAAGTTGTGGAATCCGTAGGATGATGGACTGAAAATGTAGGTGGCGCTCGGGTTGGATCTTTGCCTGACGATCATGGCAGAGTACCCCATGCCCTACAGTCGTAGGCTGTCGCCTGTAGGATGTGGTTATTTCTCGAAATACTCGTGGTGGTTGGGTAACGGAAGAGTTAATGTTTCTGCCCGGACACAAGACGAGCATCCACAATCGAGCCGGTGGCTCTGTAGCTATCGGCAAAGCCAAACGCTTTGTCCACCGCGGCGACCCGGTGGCTTCGCCAGCGATGACTGAGCCAACATCAATTGGCTCCCTCATATAAAATTTTATGGGATTATTACCAAATGTTCTCGAAACTTAAATGTTAGATGAATGCGCAATTTAATATCTAATTATCATATCCTTGTTACCACTCAACACGTCATCGAGACCCATCCTCTCATCGTCAAAATTTCTCCTAAACTCGCATTTTCTATCCCTTGCTGCCGCAATCCTTAGTTTTTGCTACTATACATCATTATTTAGGTTATTGCAAGAGAGGATTTGAAACGACCTTTCTTTCCTTTTTTTTTTTTCCCTTGTGCATTGCTTGTAAAGGTGATTGAGGGGAAAAAAAAAAGGAACGAATTATTAGTCAAATCTTGGTCAACCAAATGACGATGGAAACAATGCTTTGACCGTTGGTCTAATCAATGTGATTCTTCAAAGAGGGAGCAGCCGCTAACCTACATAGTTTTCCAAGGGAGAGCTAATTCATATAAATTTCCCTCATCTAACATAGCAAATACAACCGTGGACCATACCGTAAGTCTTGTTTGAAATTATTGCGGAGGGTGAAAGTCTGGCCGGGCATTCTAAGGAAGAGAGATAATGACACAAATGACTATTGAACTCTGATTCAATGTGCAATGTTATCCCTAAACGTTTTTTGTTCAATTCGTTCATATACTTTTGGTACATGACAATGTGATCCCTAAACCTTCTGAAAATGTTCGATGTTATCTTTAATATATACCAAAAATTCATGGACCGCATTGAATAAATTAAAAGTTGAGGGATCGCATGACACATGGACGAAAGTTCATAACTATTTATGTCATTTTGCCTATAAGAAACAGGAAGAGAGGCGGGAAGAAAGAAGGAAATCGGATGCAATGATAATTGATCGTGGCAGGACAACTTTTGTCCCAAACATAGGTGTAAAAGTCGTTTCTTGCAAGGAAAGAAAAGACCAAAGGAGTGATTAATTTAGAATGGTGGAAATGGCGGAAGAGTTACGGTCTGAAATTAGTCAGGTCGAGTTGGTTTGCGGACAGAACCACCCGAGTTGTGCTGAAACATTGTCCAAGAAACCCATCATTTGACTAAGTTTTTTTTTTGGTAAGGGATCATTTGACTAAGGTTTTTTCTCTTCATTCTTTAGCAAAGAATCTCAAAGAATAGTGCTTACAAAAACTGCGGGTGGGTCGTTTCATAAGTCGATGATTGATCCTCCTTTAACGTGGTCATCGCTCTTTCGTTCAACTTGCCAAATGAGCGAATACTATTGCTGCTTGTTTTTCCTATTTCGAGACCTAAGTGCCCCGTGATCGAAACTTTCGATCATTTTTTCAACTTTCTACGTTGTTTGCTCTTGTATGGTTGAGGCAAGGTCGGTACATTTTCGTACCACCCCCAAGGTCCATGGCCCCAGCATATGTCTCGCAGAAACATCCCTAGAATCCAAAAAACTGGGGTCCCTCTCAATCATCAGAAACCGAAGGGGTGTTGAGCCAAGAAGCCTAAACATGCGTAATTGGGCGCTGGCGGTTCCATACATGCTTCCAATCACCTTGGTTCTTGATTCGGCATCGATAGGACATGGATCGAAGATTTCACTCGGAGATTTAACTCTTACGGGCACATGATCGTTGGAACGCAAGATACAAAGCTCAACACATCAATTTTAAAAGCTTAAATGCCTTTGGAACCGAGCAACTCTGGTTAAAAATACGACACAGATCTCATCTCGCGTGCATTTCAATTCGAGAGCTAAAGCTCAAAGCTCCCATAGCTTGCTCTTCCAGTATAATGTTCCAACCGATGTTTGAGTACAAACCAAGTTGTCAATGTTTTGGTTCATGGGGAGCTGTATCCAAGCCCGTGGGCTGACATTTTGAAACATGAAACGAGTTGCGTTGCCTTCTTTCTCGTCAGGGAGACAACACCAACGTGTCGCCTTTCCGACCCACTAAGGTGTTTGATCATGTTATGAACCCAGTGATTTCATGTGTTCGAAGTGTGTAATTGGGTTGTCCATGTACAACCCTGAAACAATTGCAACACTAACCATGAAATTATCGAAATTCGAATAAGGATCCAAATTGTGGTCATATGTACATCTATAGGAAACGAGCCCAACGACGCTTGAGGTCGAACAACGGTGGCGCAAGGAAGAGGGCTGGGCGCCGTCCTGAATTCCGCGGCCCGTGGTGGGCAAGCATTGAAAACGTGGGCCGAATAGGAAAATGGTCATCCGATGAGATCAACGAACCAAACACTCCCAGTTTTGTTTCAGATAAAATGAATGATTTGTAATACATTTCTTCTAAAAAACATCATTTGGATTGCTTACAAAAATGAATAAACAATATTCATTGTCCACAAAAATATTTAGACATACATTGTTGTTGACAACAAAAATATTTTTTATTGACTAATTATTTTAAGTGATACAAGCAATATTAGCTCCGTTTGTTTTGCGAAAAAAGAATGATTTGAATTTTTTTTTTCTAAAAATCGATCTCTTATATCGCTAATAAAAATAAATAAACGGAAAATATTTTTATCATTTACGCAAATGTTTAGACACAGATTGTCATGGGTAATGAAAATATTTTCATTGACATTATTTTCAATGCAATACATGCGATCATTTTTAAAAATATTTTTCGAGTCACTCATTTTTTTTTTTGCAAAAATAGACATTAATCTCCTCCCAAATTGATGTGGGACGTGCTTGTTTTGCAAAAGATCAACCATTCGAAATAAATTCTCCTTCCATTGGTCTATATACCGTAGGAATTGTAGGAACATGGATTCATGAAGAATGTTTTCATTGATATCATTGGCATATATATTTAATAGTATTTATCAGCTCATTCTTCCTAAGTGATGTAAACAACCTAAGTTAAAAAAAATCCTTTTCCAAATTAATGATTTTTCACGAAGTAAACGTACCTCCAATTCATAAATTTAAATATGAATTTCATACTTTTTTTTGGTCAAAATGAATTTCCTACTTAGAGTAACCAGGTATCATAATCATACTAAAATTCGTAAAAATAGGTAGTCCAATTTAATTAATACTAGAAAAATAAACATAACTTTGTTACATCATAAATGATTTGAACAGTTGAACAAGTGGAACTGGAAATCACAAATGATACACCGGAATTGACGGCTCAAATCCGTTCGACTTAGGGAGGAATTGAAAAGATTCTCTCTCCATCCAAATCATTCAATTTGGGGATCCTTACCAAAACATTTCTAAACCTATTACCATTGTCTCATGTCAGCCCTAAACTTTTTTTTTTGGCCAATTGAGTCTTAAACCTTTTTGTAATTATATTAATTCAGTCCACTTTACTAGTTGATTGACACGAATAATTTTAATGATATTTTATATTTTATTTTTCTTTATTTAATTTTTTCTCATTTTTTTCTGCTATTGGTATCGTGGGCTACGAGCTTTAGCGAGGGTATTATCCACATTGGCACCGACCAAAAAAGTAGACCGAATAGGCATAATTACAAAAGGTGTAGGATTTAATTGGCCAAAAAAAAGTTTATGACTAAATTGGTATAATTGCAATAAGTTTAAGATTTTTTTGGTAATTTTTCCATCAATTTTGGGTCATTTAACATGATATAGTTATAATGGTTTACTATGATCGAGATAATTAATCTTGATGGCCTCTTTTCACTATTTATTATTATCATAGTTACTTTTATTCTTATCCATATTACTATCATGAGATAAGTGTATTAGAAATTCTAAAATTTGTCTTGAAAGTATAATTGAGTCTTAAAATTTTTAAAAAAGTATAATTAAGTCTTAAAACTCGTTAAATTGGTGTGTTCAAGTCTTTTCGTTATCACTGCCAATTTTTATAACGAAAAATACTGACATGAAATTTTTCTAAAATTAATTTGCCTCTTGTAAGTAGCATTTTTTTTTATTTTTCTTCTTCTAATCCTGTCTTAATTAAATTAAAAATATTTTTATTTTTATTTAAAAAACAACAATGGAAAGAAAATCAAAAGTATGGCGGGGCCTTTGGATCACCAACCTTGGACGATGGTAATAAATCCACGTCAGTATTTTTTGTTGGATAAATTGACGATATTAGCGGAATGATTCAATTGCATCAATTTGACTGGTTTTAAATCTTAATTGTACGCAATTTCACGATAAATTTTAAGATTTTAGGACACTCATCCTTTCTCTTTTTTTTCCTAACTATGATGTTTTAACCGTGAGAGCACAAACCGACGCGACAACGAGTCATTCCCAACACAATAGACCGTCGGGACATAAATGAAGTAGCAAATCATCCCAAAAAGGGCAAATGGCCAAGAAAACAAAGAACATCAAAACATTTGGATGGGACCATCTCTTGGGTTCGTGTGTGGTTCATCGGTTTCCACGACCGCAATGGGAAATATCGGATAACGCTCGCCATCTCGCCCTTCTGGGCTTCGAGAGCGACACCGCTCCTCTTTTTGCGAAAATCCTCGTCACTGCCGGGGACACTGGAGGTCCACTGTCACTTTGAACTCGAAGCTCATCACTAGTCTGTGGTACCCTTTTTCTTGATTCATTATCGAGAATTGTTGCAATGGCGTCCATGTCTGGATTTGTCCTCAAAGATTGCAAATTTCAGACATGTGCCGCTCGCTACGGATCAAGCTCTTGTTGTCCTGCCCGGACAGTCGTGTCTCGTCTTGGTATGTCTGGATTCTTGATGCTCCTTTGTGGGTTTTGACTCGAGTTTACTTTCTGCTTACTTTTCAATTTTGCCTCTTTTCTGGCTAGTTGGATGGTGCGTGTACTTTGATGTGCATACTTTTTGAGTGTTTTCTCCTAGCCATTTCATAAGTGGTCTTCTCAAGATCATTCATTTTGCTAATGTTCTTCTTTTTTTTCTTTTTCTGTTTATTGTTAGATCTCAGTAGGGACAATTCTGTTTGTGCAAATGGAAGGAGTCTGGTTGTCAAGAACCCGTTGCAGAGTTCGACTGTTGCTGTTTCAACAACACCTTTTCCTGTCGATCCATCTTCAAGGTGTCTTTCTGTGGCTTAGTGGTGCTGATTCTGCTGGAGGTTTCTGCTCTGGATTGAACCTGATTTAAGCTTTGCAAATTGGAATATTGAACCTGGATTGTTATTTTGAGAATTGACTAGTATGATCGGACCAACCATCATGGACTGTTAACTATCCACAATACATGGAGTGATCGCATCCTCTTTCTGTTGTTGGGATTGTTGTGCACCAAGAAATCTATTAATCTCTAGGAGTATGCCTTGCATAGAGATCATTGGTTCTCTAATGCTCCAAGGATGATATGAACTAATAATAATAGTGATACTATAAGTATATCCTTTATCCTGCTTGCAAATGCCAATGGGTTTATCATTAGTTCTTTTGTTTCACTTCATAGGCGAAGGGTCTCTATCTTGAAGTTTCAATATCTTATCACGTCAAGTTCCCTGCTAGGAGGTTTGCTTCCTGGCCAGCTGACTACTGTTCTTGAATTTTACATTTGAACAATTTAAAGTCGTTGGCTGGGCACCGAGATTGATTTGTCATTGGCAGTTTTTGTTACAAAATAGCAGTGATTTTATCATATAAGTGAGAGTTTTGATCTGTAGCTCTCTCTCCCTCTCCCTCTCCCTCTAGCATGACCTTTTACATCTACAATGTCTCTAATATCACTTTCTCGGATTTCATATCTAGAAAATTGACAACTTTGTGCAAGGCTGCAACAAATGCACCTGGAGAAATTCCTGCAAGCACTCCTGGCGAGATGAACCAGTATGAGAGAATTGTTGAAACTCTGACCACTCTTTTTCCTGTTTGGGTAACGTACCTACTTTGAAGCTTTCTGATGTGCTATTATTTTCATTGTCTTTCTTAGACCTTCAAGTTGCATTGTGCCTGTGCATGAGGCTACCCAAATGTGTGTTTTTCAAGAATTTTATTTTCTGGAATATGTAATATCTTAAAATAATTTACTCCACCAGGTCATCTTGGGAACCATTGTTGGGATCTACAAACCAGCTGCGGTAACTACAAGTCCTTCATGCTGCCTCTACTGTTGATAATGTTTCTTCTTTCGATAATTCATTATTGGGATGTCATTCAGGTTGCTTGGCTGGAAACTGATCTTTTCACTGTTGGATTGGGTTTCCTCATGCTTTCTATGGGGTTGACATTGACATTTGAGGATTTCCGGCGATGTTTGCGGAATCCTTGGACTGTAAGCGGCATCTTCATCTATATGAGTTAGGAAGATTATTGTCAAACCTTATTAGAGGTCATCAGTTTCATTTCACTTTTTGACCCTATGAAACTTTATTGTTGCAGGTAGGTGTAGGATTTTTGGCCCAGTACCTCGTCAAACCACTGTTGGGCTTTGTCATTGCAATGGTACTTCTTTCACCATGCCATTCAGAAGTTCTTACATAGGTCTGTTTTGATCTCCGACAATGAAATACTGATGAGAGAGTGTACTTTATTTTTCCTAGTTAGGTTCATGTGGTGGATGTGAATAGACACTTGGCACTTGGCTTCTTGTATGTGTTTGTGTCTAACCCATCTTTTTCCTTGCATACTTTCATCTTCTCGCACAGGGAACTTTATCCTTCTTTAAATGTCCATTCCTGTACCTTAGTCTCCTCACCCTTTGGAAGGCCTGACTCCAAGTGATGCCCAATTCTTTTTTTTTAAATATTTCATGGATATGGGTACAATGAGTAATTGTTGCCTTTAAATGATACTTCTGAATTAGGATCGTCAAACTGAATTGGGTTTGGCAAAGAAACTCTTGGAGTGCTGGAAATTTATATTTAAAATCTCAATGGATACTGCAATGGAAAAACTCTCTCAGAGCAGGAGGTGCTGCAGATATCTTTGAATTTGCTGTCTTCAGCAATCTAAAATATGATTTTCTTTATTGTGCTGGCAGCTCTATTTGTCAAGATGCTTGTGTATCCTATTGTGAAATTTGTCACCCACCAAGTTTCCATGATCTTCCAGCTTGGGAGTGTATCTAGAGTTCTAACTTGTGTCTGTCTCCGAAATTTGTCACTAAGTTTCCATGTTTTACAGGCTTTAAAGTTGTCTGCACCGCTTGCAACTGGTCTTATATTGGTGTCCTGCTGCCCTGGAGGTCAAGCTTCTAATGTTGCTACTTATATCTCTAAGGGGAATGTAGCACTCTCTGTCCTCATGACAACGTATGTTATGACTGTAAATTTTCGATCTTCTTCTAGCATAAGCAGACGGCCTCTTTCCAAAGCTTGATTGCATATTTTGTTTATATTAGCACTTGCCATTGATCGGTTCTTTTCATGTTCCTATTGTGATATATGTAGATTCCCGAACATTTTACCTTATGCTGGATTTTTGTAATTCTTTTTCACCTTTCCAAGCTGCAATATTCTGTCTTTTCACTCTAAAGTTCCTAAATACAACAGTTATTTAATGAAAGTATGGGAGCAGTTATGGTGTGAGATATTGATTCCTTTGACTAAATTAAGTTGTTTTCACGAGCATGTGGTGTTTCTTATGCCTATTTTCAGGTTTGCAGTCATCATGTACTGAGTATTGTTAGTTTACAAGTTTGGGATCTTTAGAGCATACTACTGTTGCTTATCTTTTCGCTTTGTGTATCAAATTATGGACATGAGCGGATAAGATGATGGACATACCTCTTAAAAAGTTTGGGCTGATCATTGTGGACCAGATGGAAATAAAAAGGATACTATGTTTGAATAAAATGTGCATGCTTTGAACATGTTCTGCGTGATAATTTTTGAAGTGTTTGTCCTTATTTTTTTCCTTCTAAAGGCTGTCATTTTTTTCTTTTAAATTTGCAGGTGTTCGACTATTGGTGCCATTGTGATGACGCCTCTCCTCACTAAGCTTCTTGCTGGCCAGCTTGTTCCTGTGGATGCTGCGGTGAGTGCAGCACAAGTATCATCGCCTCTTTCAGATGCTAAAAGCATGATAATAAGATTGCATTTGAATGGTGGACCAATTAATTGATTTTCAAATTAAATGGACGCTTAAGATTGTTCACCAAAGCACTCATGTGGAAGGCAGTGTTGAAATGCTTAGCTTCTGAGTCGATCTTGTTGAACCTCAGACATCTTCAGCGGCTGGCAGTTCATTCAGTGGCTTTGGCTTGAGCACTTGGAATATCTTATCACCCAAGTCTAAAAAGTCTACGTGTGAAAAAGTTTTGCTTTCTGGACTGCTTCATCTTTCATGTGATGATGAGTTGTAATTACGATAGCATGGAAGAAAGTGAGTGAGAAATGCATATGTTATTTAATCTATCTCCAGTGGATGAGATTTGTTGAAAAACTTTTTTGTTGTACATAACTCATTTCTTCATTGCTGTGCTAGTCTGGATGCACATATGGATATGTGGTGTATTTACTATACATAGTTCAATGTGATTGCATTGTAGTGCATACCCACTATATCCTGCTATGGATGATCGTGGAATCACTTTTTTGTCAATGAATACTTGCAGGGTCTGGCTATCAGTACTTTTCAGGTTGTTTTAGTGCCAACGGTAGTTGGAGGTAAGCAGAAAATTGTTAGAATTCAAACTAGGGTCGCTTGGAAGGAAGAGTGAGTTAATAGTCAATAAATGAGATAACCCTTGTCTGTTATTTATGACAGTGTTGGCCAATGAATTTTTTCCCAAGTTTACTTCGAAAATAGTCACGGTGACCCCATTGATTGGAGTTATTCTGACCACCTTACTTTGTGCAAGCCCTGTAAGTGCTTTACATCAATATCTAGATATGGTCTTTTACTGCTTGTTTCTTTTTTGCATTGCCAAATTCTGGTAAGATCTGACTCTGATGTACTTTCACTAGATTGGGCAAGTTGCAGGTGTCTTGAAAACTCAAGGAGCTCAACTTATATTACCAGTGGCTCTCCTGCACGGTGCTGCCTTTGCCCTTGGATATTGGATATCGAAAATCTCATTTGGTGAATCCACTTCCCGCACCATTTCTATTGAATGTGGGATGCAGGTAACCATCTTCCATGTCCTCCATTATTTTTTGCTGTTCTGTTCTTCTCTTGTTGCCCTTTGACTGCCTAATTTTATTGCTGGAATTAAAGAGCACAACTAACCATGGTTCCTTTGCAACTTCAATTCAAAGACCCTCCATCTTCATTTTTTAGTATCAGTAGTCTATTGTCTCTTGTCATTGCTGACCATTGTCATTATGCATTGAATGATTACTAATATGAGTGCAAACATTGTACGTTCTACCAATTTCAGCAGAATCAGTGTTCCCTTCGTGCCATTTTTCATTGCAATTAAGCAAATGGACTGAAGAGGAGCATGATGCCCTTGTTAGAACTATTACTGAACAATTATCAACATCGGCATCAACATCATCTTTATCCCAAACCAGTTGAGGTCGGCGGTTGATGAACCTGAATAGAAATACATAAAATAAACTAAAATAAAAGAAGAAACCGATTGGGGGATACAAATATAAATATATATAGGTTAAAAGGGATTAAAAAGGACAGTCTGGAACATAGGAAATTTGCCTCTCCACAATGCGAATAGCTTTTCATCGCTCTATTTTAAGATAGATCGCACGCCAATCTATTTTTCACTTCATTAAATCTTGTTTTATTACTTTTCCTTAAGTAAGTTTCGACCGACCTTTTCTTTTTTTCATGTCATGCACTCAGTAAAAAGCTTCTGTTCTTACCGGGGCATCTAGGGATCTACTGAAAATATGTCCAAACGATCTCAATCTATGTTCTCTTATCTTTTCTGCCACTGATACTATTCCAACTTTTTATCGAGTATCTTCATTTTTCATCTTATCTATCCTTGTATGACCACATATCCATCCTAACATCTTCATTTTCGCTACTCCCATTTTATGCTAATGTCGCTTTTGTGCTGGCCAATATTCAGCTCTGTATAGCATTGTAGGTCTTACTGCTATTTTATAAAATTTTCTTTTAGCCTATGAAGGATTCTGTGATCACATAAAAATCCTGATGCACTGCGCCATTTATCCAACCTGCTTTGATTTTATGGATTATATCCTCATCAATCTCTTTCCTTTTTTGCAATATTGATCCAAAATATCTAAAAGCATCTCTCTTGGGTACCTTTTGTCCAAGTATATTCACGGATTCTTGATTTCCTCCGCTTGTCATGGTGAGCTCACACTTTATGTATTCCGTCTTACTTCGACTTAACGTAAATCTTTTAGACTCTAAGGTGCTTCTCTATAATTCTAATTTAGCGCCAACCTCAACCCTAGTCTCATCAATAAGCACAATATCATTTGCGAATAGCATACATCACGACACCTCATCTTAGATATCTTTTGTTAGCTCATCCATAACTAATGCAAAAAAGATAAGGACCCAAAGTCGAACCTTGGTGTAAACCTACCGTGATTGGAAAATTATGAGATATGAGATGAACCATGTTACTGAAATTTATCTGTTAAAATGAACTGTTAAAATTTTTGGTTGCAATGGTCTCTGGATAGTCTTTGAACACCATATTTACTATGAGCAATAAATTCCTGTTTGTCACATTTATTTTGAGATCATTCACATGTCATTTTGGGTAAAATAGTATAGGCATTTGAGGAGATAGATGGTTAGAGTCATTCTCCGTTAATTATAGTCACTTTGAAGTTTTGAATTCGTGTTGATAGATTTCTCATGGTTGTCTATTCTGAATTACTCTTAAATCAAATTAGTCCACACATTTCCATGTACACATGTATAAGTGTTATCGCCTAAAATTTGATGAAAAGTAAGGTGCATGAACATGTATAAGTGTTATGGCCTAAAAAGGTTCATGTGCATGTCTGTATGTGAGGTTGCTATTGGTTGCTACCAATATTGCTTCAAAAAATTTTGGACTTCTATTGGAAACCATGTTATAGTTCTTTTGAGTGAACTTTTCATCGGCAGGAAAGCCTAGTCAAAGTCTTCATTGCCTTTGGCATTAATGCTTTCTCTTTGTGCCGTGAATGGGTCTTAGTTCCTTTTCTTTTGGCTGAAATTGGGTGAAACCTCTCTCTATGCTACTAGTTCCTCCTGAGTGTATTGAATATCTTATGGCTTCAAATCTGTTTGACATTTGCAGAGTTCTGCCCTTGGATTTCTTCTTGCCCAGAAACATTTCACGAATCCTCTGGTAGCCGTTCCTTCTGCGGTCAGTGTAGTTTGCATGGCGGTAAATTCTGACACTCAAAACATCTGTTTCAACTCTGTTCCTGTAGTATATTATTATTTTTTTCCCCTGAGTTATTCATCTCTGGCATTCTCACTTGCTGATAATCACTCTTCTCACAGCTTGGTGGGAGTGCACTTGCTGTTTTTTGGAGAAACAGACCGATCCCGATTGATGACAAAGATGACTTCGAAGAATGAGACATCCATTAGTTATCGTATCTCCATATTTTCTCTAGGTTTATCAATTTTGGGGGGAATTTTTGTTTTCATATGTGGTTTCTCATGCAGTATGGTTGTATTGGCTTTAAGTTCTAGGTAGAAGGAAGTGAAGTCAGATGGTCGCATATCATTTTGGAAGCTAAGCTGGAGTGGAGATGTTCTGCCTTAACAAAAGCAAAGGCAATTCTTCATTTGGATGCGTTGAAAAAAAGTACTTTCTCAGTGCCAAGAGTCACTGATTCGGTACACAAGTCCAGGTCCAGCTGCGATGTCGTCAACGATATCAGTAAGATTTACTTGTACCTTTCACTTGTCAAAAGATATTCTGATGAGCTTATGTTTGATGAGTGGGTGATTGAAGTAGTGTACTGCAGCCTGGATTATAGGCAGGGTAGTCCGGTGTGCCCATTCGTTAAAGGGGCAGGCTCGTATAAGGCCTGTGTCGGGGCGAGCTTGGTGAAATCTGCTCTTGATCTAAATGATCTCTTTCACCTCACTATCGTTCACCATGCTGCTCTCTTGCTCAATTTGGGAATTGCTTTTCATCTTTTTGACAGATTCATTGGGTTTGTTTTTTAAGGATTCTTTTACATGATTTCTATTCAGATTACGTTATTACTATTTGATTTGGGAAAAGTGTTAAAAAAGTTCCTAAACCTATAGCGTTTGTGTTAATTCAGTCCTAAACATTTTTGTTGGTGTCAATTCAGTCCTAAATTTTTTATTAGTGTCAATTTAGTCATCAATCTTTTGTATTGGTGCCAATTCAGTTATAAACTTTTTTATGTGGAAATTTCTTGTCGTACGTGTATATTTTTTTTTGATATTTTTAATAAATATTTTGGGTTTTTCTTCTTTTTTCTTTTCTCAATCATTAAAAAAATTATTAAAATTATTTAAAAATATTTAAAAATATTTACATTAGTGCTAGTTATGTCATGTAAGATAATCGATATTCACATCATCGAATTTCCGGCTAAAATTGGCTAGATTGACTCAACTAACATAAATGTAAAAGGCTTAAGACTAAATTAGCACCAATAAAAAATTTAGAACTGAATTGGTATCAATTCAAAAGTTTTGGAACTGCATTGGCATAAATGAAAAGTTTAGGATTGAATTGGTATCAATGTAATAAGTTTGAGATTTTTTTTTTTTTTACACTTTTCCCATTTGATTTAGGACTCAAAATGTACTTAGGATGCCATCGATTGTGGAAGATTAAATTGCCGGACTCCATCTGCTGGAGCTTTATTTGTAACGAGCGAAGTAGCCCAGTTGTGACTACAGCCATCTAATCAACCTTCCCGTCAACACTATCAAGACGGATTTGGAAGATATTGGCCTGAAAATGCACTTGAATCCTTACAAAAATGAAGAATCCGTAAGAACTTTCACTGTCTGCAAAAAATGTTTAGACTAAATTGTTGTCCAATAATGAAACACCTTTCAACAATCAAATCTATCACCGATCAATTATTTCAAGCAATACAAACGATTATATTTTAAAGAATTTTTTTCAAATCATTTATGTCGGTGAAGTCTTAAATATTTAAATTTTTTCAACTTGAGAAAAAATCTGTCTTTAAGTTCACTCTTTGTAGAGACCTTTTCTCCCTCATGATTTGCTTATCTTGGGACAATTACAGTTTTATATGTCTTGGGATTGTCGTTAATATTTATCCTCGTATTATGATGTTGCACCCTGCATATCGTTTGTAATTTATTGACGGTCAAAGGTCGATCAAACTTTTTGATCAAGATTTACCCTAGTTGCGTACCGAGGAAATCACATGGAGACCAAACTAAAGCGAATTGGCTTATAGTCAGGAAATCCAAGGGAGAAAAGCTCATGTGTTTCAAAATGCATTCAAAATGACCATCATAAAAACCTTTGTAATTCGACTGCACGGAAAATCGGTCGAAAGGGATTACCGCGTCCTCCGACACAATTAACATGTCGAAGTAAGTCCCGGACACGACATGTCATTGATGGTGTGCCACATATGGCGCATCATCATGTATAATCATATTCGTATTTGCAGATACTCATAGACATGGGGTACCTAGAATCACTCCTCAGGTATGAGATGATCCTAACCCTTCCCCGTGCATAACCGAACCCCAAGACGACATCATTGTTTTATTTCAAACGAACCAGTTACATTCACACCAGAACTTAAGAAGTTCAATTTCCCGCAGGATGTTTGGGGTCTAATCAATGGCCTGTGGAACTTATTCACTCCGTCCTTACACAAACACGCTCACCAACAACGAACGCTTCAATATTTTGCAGGATTAGCGATCACCAAGTAACTCCTTCGCTAATAAAAAGCATAGCGTTCCCGAATAATAATAGTGAAACATGTTCAAACACCGTAGTAGGCCTTAAGAGTCGACTCAGCCTTGAAGCCTTGCTCGGTTTGGCGGAATCGGAGCAGACCGATTTCGTCGAAGGGCTTGAAGAGCAAGGGGTGTTGCTCGTCCACCAGCTCAGGCGGGCACGTGATCACTCCTCTTTTGGCCGAGAACGAGCCGATTGAGTACCTCGCCTCGTTCCCGCTCAACATCACCCGGTGCTTAGGGCAGTGCAATCGGCCATTGCTCCATCCCTAGCCAACCCATTCGTTTCAATTGGAATATCATATTGTAAACTCACCACTCGATCTGGATTGGAATTTCAAGCCTTGGCATGAGAGAAGGGAAAGACACTCACCAGAAATGACTCTCCAACCATGACTATGAAGGTGGAAGCCGAAGGTGCGACTTGAATCCACTTCCCATCCTTTGTTTGCACCTCCAATCCTTTCACATGATGCTGTTGAAGTATGGTCAAGAAGTTCTTGTCACAGTGCGAGGGCGACCCGCTCTGAGGCTCCCGAGTCATCGGCGCTTTGTATCTCATGACTCGGATCGAGTGGTTCAAGGATTCGGCATGAGAATCAAGATATTTCTCCACGCCTAGGCTTCGAAACACCATCCTGGTGATCAGTGATTCCAACTCGGATAGCCTCATGGCATATGAATTCAGTGTTTCGCTGCAGATGTGTATCTAATTATGTTCATTAAAAGTACGATTATTCCAAAAAATAAAGCTCATAAAGATATAACATACGGGTTTAGCAAATAAAAATTTTCGAAACCAACCCCCAAAAGAAGGACCATAAGATAAAAAATTTCTTTCCACAAGGTTTTATTGCACAAATATTCACATTTAAATAGTGATGTGATTTTCAAAATACACAAGCAGCACGCTGATCACAGATGAAACAAATGTACCAAAATATTGGATTCCCTTGAGGCCACATGAGATCCGCTAACTTCCGAATGACTCCGGCGTCCAGCACGCCGGACACTCCCATCGCTTCGTAAAGAGGCGACCCAGGCAAGTTGGCGAGGTACCCGTCGTACGGCCTTCGAGTGTCGACAAAACGCTGCTTCGTCTCAGCCGGAAGGTTGAACAAATCTTCCAATTGCTTGAAGAGATCCTCGTGAAGCTCGACACCGATTTTATCGTATCGAGCCTCAAAACAACCGTACTCCTCAAGTGCTTCGACAACCTCTTTCTGCACTGAATCCCAATCGGTGCTTCCTGGCTTCACGTCATTTTTGCAGAAATCTATCAGGGGAAGCTTTGGAGGT
Source organism: Psidium friedrichsthalianum (assembly GCA_019149425.1). Taxonomy (NCBI): domain Eukaryota; kingdom Viridiplantae; phylum Streptophyta; class Magnoliopsida; order Myrtales; family Myrtaceae; genus Psidium; species Psidium friedrichsthalianum. Next base: position 50,727 of record JAGVVM010001696.1, read on the forward strand.
GAGAGAGAACCCATACCGGCCTTTCGTTTTTGTGTGTTTCTTTTGGTCGTGGAGTTCTTTTTCATGAGGCCAACAAGGTTCGGTGGAAGAGCTTTGATGTACCTTTTTTTGTCATTTTACATCAATTATTGGAGAAGCGGGTCCATCAAGTCTTATCTTTCCATTGTTCTACCCAATTGGTGACGATTCTGATGGACCTCACTCTCCATGTCTAATATATTATATATGTCCTCCGGTCTCCATGTCTAATATATTAATGCATGATGATTCGATGGGGTTTTCCTTGATGATTTGTTTACTTTGTCCCCACTGTCGATTTCTGGCTTTGACGTCTTGGCATGACTTAGCCAGAATCTTTTTGTTGATGACCCGCGACGGGATAAAATACCTATCTTGAATTCATCAAGACCCATTTAATTTGTATCATTAGACCAGTTACTGTTACGAGTTTCTGACAATGCTTGGATGGCACATATGATGTTTGGAGTGGGTTCATCCTTCAAGAAGAAGAGGGATTCCAGATCATCATCTCGAAGGGAAATGCATTCCTTTCGTTCTGGCACGCCGACGATTTTTTTGGGCAAAATGGCCCTTGTGATTGCAAATGTTGCGCCTATCTGTTTTCTAATTCCATTTGCCATTCTTCCTTGTAATCTTGCAACAGAATTTCTTGTTTGTTAATATCCAATAGTACCTTATTTGTTAAATGTAAAATGGCGAGTTTGATCTAAAAATTATGAAAGTCATGGCATCATACAAAAAAGGGTCAAAGAGACTCGGTAGGGAGCGACTCCTCTGCTGTGACGAATAGGCTGGAGGAAGTCCGATGAAGGCCTGACTCTGACTCATTTTCCATCTTTGTTTTGCACTTCCGATCCGTCGACGCGGTTTTGTTGAATTATCGTGAGGATGTTCTCATCACAGTGAGGGCAAGCGCTCATTGGAACCTCCTTAGTCTTCGGCGGTTCGGGTTTGATGATCTGATCGGAAACGCTCATGGAGTAGTAGCTGAGTGTCTCGCAGCAAAATAATTTCAGAGTGTTGTAGAAGCAGACGTGGGCACTGAGTGCGGTTCGCTTATGTCATCTCATTCTTTGAATGGATTTGCATAAGTTCCGGCACCGCTAACTCCCATGGGCGGCGTAGCCATCGTATGGCTTGAGCGAATCGAGCAAGTGCCCTTCGTCTCGACCCAGGACATTTATCAAGTCTTGTATTTCCTAGATAACATCACTATGAACACCCTTAGTAGTTTGCTCTTAGATTGTTTCAAAACATCCCTACTCTTTAGATGCCCGAAAAATATCGTTTTGGATCAAGTCTTGTTAAAATATGTTTTGAGTTTGAGCTCGTTGGACGAAACCCTACTGAAGATAAGGTAGAATATTTGTGAATGTCCTATGTAGAAATCCTATCTATTGTTGGTATAATCCGAGGACGAGAGTTTGAATTGAGGAGCGAAGATTGGACATGGACTTTGAGTTGAACTCGGTCAACAATCGGTCAGAGCAAGAATAATAGGAAATAAAAGATTCTGAATTATCCCTACAGAAGTCGGTTTAGGGCAGAGTGCATATACATGCGCACACACTTTGCCCTAAAAACCCAACTTGCAGGGGTTGATCAGTACGTAGCCTTGAAGCATCGGTATTGTACGAGTGCTTGATGTGCCCAACTTGCAGAGGAGTTCTCCTTGCGAGATAGTTGGTTTTTTTTTTAAAGTTCCATGATGTGTGTGTTCCAATCGAGAAATTCTTGTGGTAAAAATTTGTATATAATTCCTTCATGAGATTGAGAGATTATTTCATGAAAAATTGAGGGTTAAAGATTGTGTACGTTAATGATTTTAGCATTTGCAAGAGGCCTTAAGGCTTTAAAGTCCTTTGGCCAAATGCAAATAGCATTTAAATCATTTTCTGCTCAACTTTAAGGAAATCCAATTGAATTTGCAAAGGGCCTTAAAGTCCTTTAGCCTAAAGTAGCTCTGGCGGTACTTTGGGAAGTTGCATTTCTAAAATGCAACTACAATTTTGTTTATTTTTAATCTTTATATTTTTTGTTTTCTTTTAAAGAAAGTAATAATAAAATAATTAAAAAATTTAGAAAAATTAAAAATAAAATAAAATAATTTTAAATATAAAAATAAAAATAAAAATAATTTAATTAATTAATTTAAAATTAAAAATATTTTTTGGAAAAATAAAAAATAATCAAAAAATCAAAAAATAAAAATAATTAGAAATAAAAAATAATTAAAGAAAGCAAGTAAAATAAAAATGAATTTTTTCAAAATAATAAAAAATTTATTTGAAATAATAAAAATAATTAAAAAATTAAATCATTTACAAAGGCTTTTTTTTTTTTACCAAACAACATTTACGTCAAAGTTATATCTAAATACACTTTTTAATTACAGTTTACCAAACAGTATTTACATTTTACTAAACCTTTTTAGCTCAAAGGTATTTACATTTTCCTAAAGATATTTGTCCCAATCTTAACCAAACGGGCCCTAAGAGTATTTGAATGACTTAAGAGTGGTTTGTAATCTCCGCATATTGCTTGTTTTATAGTGAAATTTGTTGCTGCTGTTCTCGTGGACATAAGTCTCTACGACCGAACCACGTATATATGTTATCCAATTTATTTCTTATTCTGTCTATTTTATTGTTCAATTACTTATCCCCGCAACAAGTCCAAATAATCTATTATAGGGATTTTGAGGGATGCTGAAAGGGAACCTGTGGTATGAATAACGCAGAAGATAGTAGATCTTGCCATTCAAATATAATGCAAGAAGAATCTATCACTAAGGAAATCAAAACGCACGATGGAGAGAGATTTGCGTGATTTAGTTTGAGTTTCCATACTTATTTTAAAGAGAGAACCATCCATTAGAAGTTCACTATGAATATGGCGAATATAGAGTTCATATTAGCTCATCCGATCGAGTGTTTTCTGATTCTAATTACACCCAGCAATGCCACGAGTGTCATATCACAAAGAGCTTAATTAGTCATTCGTTATCTTTTTTTGTTATTCAACTATTTGTCAACATGAAAACCAAAAGCTTACCCTCCCTCCCTATCTATCCATGGGATGGAAGGAAGAGAACTGTGGTGTCTCCTCCGGTCGAGAATTAGGGCCTCTCTACCTCTAGTCAATATACTTCTTTCTCATGCCTTTCTCTGTTCATGGCAAAAAGGAACCACACTAATTCAACCCGAACCATTGGTCAAACTCTACTATGATGAAAATTATGGAAAATCTCATTTGATTTTCTGATGATCGAAAATTAGGGGTGAGCATGGTCGGGTAAGTCCGATTCTCTTGAGAAACAGGGATCGGATCATGGTCCCGGTCTCAATTTCCAGAATTGTGGACTAGACTCGACCACTGATCCGGTCCGGTTCCTAGGAGGTCCAATGAAATCAGTAAAATGAAAATAAAAAGTAAAATGCTAACCCTCCTTGTTTTGGGTATCATAGAACTAGCAAAAGGATAGGCCACACTGTTCTTGTCCCTGAACCAGTGGTCGCAGTGTTGCCGAGAAACCTATCACCTTCAACTACCATCGTGCTGCCCTTCATCGCTTGTCCCTCTCTACATATATCTATTTTGCTAACGAGAGAGAGAGAGATGTGAGGGGGAGGGGTCAGGACTCAGAATATTAAGTTGTGCTTTCAAAATATAAAAATCCAAATTTGTTGGTTCGGGTGGGCAGTCCATTGGTCCGGTTCTCCTCTAGAACCGGGAATCGGGCTGCCCGGACACTTGTTCCACCTTGAGAAACTAAGGACGGAACCGGTGACCTCCAAAACTGGACCTTATCCATCGGTTCAGTCCGATCCGGTCTAGTCAGTCCATCTTGCGCACCCCTATTGAAAATTACTGACGTGGACCCAGTCGGCGCTCACGTGGACAATTTTTGTAATCTAAAAAAAGAATTCTAATTTTTTTAATAATATTTTATTTGAATTTTGCAATATTTTTTAATGTTTAATCTCTACCTATATCTATTTTGCTAGAGAGAGAGAGAGAGAGAGAAGGGGGGGGGGGGTTAAAGAGAAAGACGACGACAATCCCTAATTTGGGGATTAGGTTTAGGTTAGGGCTCAGAATATTATGTTGTGTTTTGAAAATATTAAAACACAAATTTGTTGGTCCGGGTGGGTGGTCTATTGGTCCAGTTCTCCTCTAGAATCGAGAATTGGGCTGTCGAGATACTTGTTCCACCTTGAGAAACTGAGGACAGGACCGTGACCTCCAAAAGTGGATCTTATCCGCCGGTTCGGTCCAATCCGGTCTAGTCAGTCCATATTGCGCAGCCCTATTGAAAATTACTGATGTGGACCCAATCGGCGCTCACATGGACAATTTTGTAATCTAAAAAGAGAATTCTAATTTTTTAATAATATTTTATTTGAATTTCTGCAATATTTTTTTAATGTTTAATCTCTATTTGGATTGGATTTCTTTGATGAAGTTAAACTTCAGACCCATACTCAACGCGACCATTATATTTTGAATGAAGTTTATATTTGGTAGTGTTGGTGTTTGTTTGTAAAATAAAAAAAATAAGCGTTTTCCTTATTCCGCATATAAGGGATGAGAGAGTGCAAGACACTTTAAATATGAGAAAAATATTGTAGTCTTTCAAATGAATAAAAGGGTGGGTAGGCTAGATCTCACCATATCCGCGTGCCGGTACTTGATTATTAGGTGCACTTTGCACAATTGTGATCCGCAGATGGAAATAAGCCATAATCAACAATTGTTTTTATCTTGAAATTAATTATTCTATGATTTTATTTCATTATTTTTTTAATTGTGATTGTTCGAACTTGAACGGTTGTGTCTAAATGGCAGTTATCACAATGAACGATGGGTTCAAATGGAGGTTATCACACATGAATCGTCATGTTGAATTGTGATTTTTTGGACATAAATAAGTGCGTTCGTGATGGAAGTTCAGACACCAAGAGGTGAGTTCTATTCATATTATATTAATAAACAGTTCTGTTCATTTTTAGTAGTTACTTTCATTTTTCATTTTCCTTTAAAAGAGAGACAACCATATTTCATTGTTTCACAGAGAATTAGGAGATTACTGAAATTGCTATCTAGTATTCTTATCGTGACTTTATTAGAAGTTTACAGAAATCTATAGCAACTTCATTGGTAAATGATCCTAAAGAGAGTGATTACGTGTCTCAAAGTCTGACTACATATTACTCCATTTTCTCTGATATTTTTCCAACAGGTAATTTGCATTTGGTCGTCTGAATTTGGATTGAGATATGATAGGATAAGGTGAGATTAGAAATGTTCCAAATATGATCTGGATTATAGATGATCCCATAACGTGTTTTGATGCAATTCATGATACGATTAAAATTTTTTGCAAACCTCACTTGCTCAGCGCAATCTCCCACAATATCTGGATATCACCATTTAAGCTCCCCCCCGGTTCACCGCCAGTTTCCTCAGATCCACTGCCATCTCCATTTCCAGACCGTAGTCCTTGCTCACTTCATTGTATCGAAGGCGAAATCAGAAAGGAGCATCAAAATGGGATTTAGATTCTTCCAAAATCGGAAGAATTAACACCGGATGGATCTCCCACAAGTGAATGTCAACCAACAACTCGTCCACTCACGGAGTCCCACTTGTTTTTTTCTGGGATTTCTGCTTCAGAGAACAGTCCGGGAATATCAGACGAGGGGTGAGCACTTGCGACCGAATCGGGACCGCCCGAGACCGAGACCGGGACGGTGGTCCGGTTCCCGGTTCTATCAAGAGGTCTGTGTCCGGTTCCCGGGTTCCTAAAAATTGGCGACCGGTAACCGGGCGGTCGGTTCCGTTTCCCGGTTTCTAGGGACCGGGACTGGACCGCCCGGACCGGATCGGATCCTTTTTTTAAAATTTTTTATTTCCTTAATTCGGTCATGAACTCATTCGGCTCCTGGGCCTCTTATTCTTGTTTTTTACGGGAAGTCATTTTATATAGACATTGAATAAGTTTATAACGTTATTAACTTCAACGATTAGGAGAAGAATTTTGGTTATATTTTTTTTGTAGGGTCGGGTCCGGTTCGGTCCGGTGCGGTCCATTTGTCGGTCTGGTACGCGTTCGGTTCCCGGGGATGGTAAGTCCGGTTCCCAGTTCCCGACAAATTGAGAAACGGGACCACGGCCGGTTTCCGCGTTCTTGAGGAAGAACCGGATCGGACCCCGGGAAACCAATCACCCCTTATATCAAGCGACGGACAACGATGCGAGCGAATCGAATGAGAAGAACAATGAGAATGGAAGCACAATAGGCTGGATGCGATCGGTGGTGATCAAAGGCGATGACGATTGCACGGTATTCGGAAATGACGATGATCGGTCTATCGTGTGAGGGGTCCTTGCCGGGTGGCTGGCGCAAACTAGAGACTCAATAATGGGTCAAAGACCATATTGACCCATATCTTGTAGAAAATAGGTCATTATATGGGTCATTAACATTTTAAAGGCACTCACTAAAAATGGGTCCAAAAAGTTGAAGTGAAATAAAGAGGTCAAAATTGGGCCACGCTTGAAACCCATTTTCGGACCCTATATTTGACCAAATTTTATTCGACCAATAACTCTCACAAAATTACAAATGGACCTAGAGCGCTTTCCGGTTATTTCACGGAAAATGTGATACTTTCGAAAATCATTCTTCTAGTGAAGTCATTTTTCAAGAACATAATAATATTTTCGATGTTTGTTAATATTAAAAATAAACGAGACACAAAGCAAATTTATCGAATGAGTCGATTTCAGGGGTCTATGGAGAAAATTGATCTTTCAACGGGGGACCGACGACTTGACAGCGGCGGCGACGGGTGGCCGCAGGAGGACCGAATGAGGCGACGGCCACCCCTCGGAGGACGGGCCTCGGCAGACAAGCGGCGGCCTCGGAGACCTTGCTCGGCGACAGATTTCGCACCGGCCGCGGATGGATCCGGCCGCGACGTACACTCGGTCAGGCAGTCGGCGACTCCGGTAGCATGCTGGCGACCTGGCCTTCGGCTGACCTCCGGCAGCCGCTAGGCCCGAGCTGAAAACCGCGACCTTAACGAAGCGCGACCTAACAACCCGGCCGGCCGAGTGAGACATGGCCGAGGCCCACCGACCGGATCACGGCCTCGGAGACCCCGAGCCTCAGGCATCTCGGCCGGATCGGAGATCTCTGGCCAGCGGACCACACACTCACAAAGGCCCGTGGCCCTCGGAGACCGCCGATCGGCCACCTAATGTACCCGGCCCAACACTGTGTCGTACAGGCACGCGGCGATCCGGCCGAGGCCACCGCCCGGCGGCCGCGGATGACCGAGCCCAGGCAAAAGCACCTCACGGGCACAGAACAGGGACCGGAGCCGAGAGCGAGGCACCCTGCGTCGAGGCCACCGCCGGCGGACCCACGCTACGGCGACCGGCCGAGACCGCCACGCAGGCGGCCACCGGTTGGCCTCGGACGGCACGGCCGCGGCGACCGCCGCCGCTCGCCGTGGCTGGAGAAAAATAGAACCAGAAAAAATAAAAAGAAAAATATAAACACACAAGAGAAACTAACAACAGCGGTTAAATGAGTTAATAATTTTATCCTTAAATAA
>JAGVVM010001697.1:0-34019 GCA_019149425.1 Psidium friedrichsthalianum
TTCACTTCTCAATATGTAGTCCTGTGTGTTTTTATAATGTTATAAAGGGATTTGGCGATCGCACAACTACAGGCTGTTTTCCAACGCTTGATAGGAGACCGGGCCAATAAGCAAACTATGAGAAGGTTGGAAATAAAACCCAGCAAAATGGGACGTAAACCATATCTTATGTATAATGAGTTTTGAACCAATATTATAATTATATATGATATGTATTTTATATAGATGATGAGATGGGTTATTGTACGAGTTAGTTATGTTCAATAAATACGTCATTGATGAGTTTAAATGTAATTTGAGTTGCACTTATAAACTCAGTTAGATCTAACCTATCTCTATAACTCATATTTTCATTTCTCTCATCTTCATCTCAATCTAGTGTTCAATTTCTATATGCTCTCATATCAGTTTAAGTTATGAATTTTTCCTAGATTAACTGGATATGAAGATATTGAAATATGAATGAGTCGGATATGAATTAGGTATTAAGTCAAAATAGATTAAAGAAATTTATTGGATTGAATTATTTTCTATCCGACTAAATTTTGGATCAATCTATCGTTTGAGTCTGATTATTGGAATTAGATATTGAGTCAAAATAGATTAAAAGAAATTTATTTGGATTGAATTATTTTTTCTCCTACTTAAAGTTAGATGTATCTATCCGTTTGACAAGCCTAACGAAAAAATCGCGGGAGAGGGAATGGAAGGGGAGCATGTGGAGATCACGCGCGGGTTTCAGAACGGGGGACACTTTCGACAAATGCTGAGCTGGCAAATTCCCATCATTGGATGCGACTCCGAGTCCGAATTCGATGAAAATGGCAGACAAAAACCCGACAGCCAAACCCAAAGCTGCAGATGTCCCTAGAAAAAAGCCAAGCCGGAGAACCCGGTTCGATCGGGTCAGTTATCCACCACCGCCTGCGTCACTACTCTCGGGCCTCACTTCATTCACTTCACGTCACTTCACAGGGCAAAGTTCACTCCTTTTCACACACACTCTCTCTCGCCGTCGCGGAGCTCGCGCCTCATTGGTAGATCCAGGTTCGTGCTCCGTCTCTGCTCTTGATTACTGGGTCTGAAGCGAGTTTGTTTTAGCTGTATGTGGCTATGTAGACGTCGTGCCTTCTGTTCGAGCGGGGATAGGTGAGCAAGTACGCTTCAGCAGGTGTGCAATCGGGTTCTGGGCAGCTTTGAAATGCTCATTTCAGACCTTTGTTTTCCCTTTTCCAGTTTGTTCAGCTCGCGTGAGCAAACATGTTTACACATTCTCGTGGAGGGTGGTTGGTTGTATTTGCTTTTGAAATGGTGCGTTCTCGACTCTAGTTCGACTAGTTTAGAATGCTTTAAGGATTTGTCGGTGGACGCGGAGCGGGAAGATATGCACTTGTAGGTTTTGGAGTGCTCTCGGTGCCTCGTTAGCTTTTGTGAATTCCGTTCTCCAGATTTGTTAACTTCATACGAGTTTAAGTTGATGTGGAGAGCTTGATTAGCAAGTTTCGACTTGCTTAATGACACCGTGCCGGTGCAATAAATCTTATACAAATCAGGAATCGAGGAGTCTATCTATTAGCTGAATGAAGAGGATTCTTAAAATTGAAAAGGATGAAGGTGTCAGTGTGCTAATCCTGTTTCTTGAAATACTTCTGTTTCTCCATGGCAATTTGTTGAATGAAAGCCTATTCACGTTTCTGTTCTGACCTGATGCAGGATCCACCCCTGTTCAGGGATTGGGGTACGGTTCTTAGTTTCAGAACAGTCTAGCACCTTAATACCTTAAATTACGTAATAAGGAGGAGAATCTCAGAGCATCAGGAGATCAGAATGGAAGAAATTCAATCCCAGTCGGATAATTATAGGTCTTCATCATCTTCCGCAAGCAGTCCTGCAAGTAGGGTGCCTTCAAGCAACTTCTTTTATCTGCGAAAACCAGGTTCTCTTCGACAGCCCATTTCGTTTGAGGATTCCCCAGAGTGGGAGGACACAGATGTTGATGTTAGAGTGGAGGATGGCGGAGACTCCATCCATGCTGCGACCACTCCAGCTTCTCCATCTCTTTCAAAGCTTAATAGCGGGTCCATGCCATCCCCTCCTTTACCAGAGGGTGCAGTGGTTACTAGAAAGAATGCAGGGGCGTCTGTTGTTTGGAGGGACTTAACTGTCACAATCAAAGGTAAAAGGAAGTATTCTGACAAGGTTGTGAAAAGTTCTAATGGCTATGCATTGCCTGGAACAATGACAGTGATCATGGGCCCTGGCAAATCGGGGAAATCCACTTTATTAAGGGCAATTGCAGGTAGTTACTATTGATCGATTAGATTAGTGAGGTAGCATCTTGAAAATGGTTTTTGTCTTTAGAGCTCGAAACTAATGCAGTATCCTATATGCTTGTTCTTCAGGAAGATTGCCTGATTCAGCCAGAATGTATGGGGAAGTGTTTGTGAACGGGGCCAAATCTTCTATGCCTTATGGGTCATATGTAAGTGCATTGTGCTATATCTTGCCATAATGCTTAATTTTCCTTTAGAAGATTTAACTTCTCCCTTCTGTGGATCTTTTGTTGATGCACAGTCTTCTTGTGTTTAGGAACTCTCCTACTAATAACATTAGAATGTCGTCGTGTAAATTGTTCAAGTTTGCTAATTGACTGTGGGTACTCAGACAAGCACACTAGATTTCTCTGGGAACCATTTTATCAAAAGCTTATGTTTTGGGAAACCAACAACACCCACTTATGCATAGAGTGTTGACCTTTACAAATACAGCTTTCAGACACACTGTGAGGGGTCTCCTGAATGTAGGCTTTGATAATATGTTAACCGTCTACTGCGAGAGCCTGAGCTACCTATCCAGCATATCATGTGTCATTTCCACTCTGGTTGGAAAGTGAGGTCCACTTCGTTATATATGGTGATGCATGCACAGATGGAAGATTAGTTTATCAGTCAAAGATACTTTTACCACGTGTCATGCGATTTTTTCCATTCTACCGCCTTTACGTAGCGTTAGATAATTTTGTCCATCCAGAAGTGGCATTCTTTCCAGCATTTCTATTTGATGCCCAGCATCCTGAAGGTCCCTTAAGCTTTCTCTTCATATTTCTGCGACTTCTGCTTATTTGTTTGGAGCCTTTTTCATATTGGGAGGCTAGATTCAAGAATTAGTAACTTATCTCGCAAAGGAATTCTCAAGTGTATTCACTATCTTCTGGTTTACCATGTTGGTTCTTTTTCTTTTTGTGAGGGAATGGGACTGTCTTTTACATTTCTGAATGGTGTTTCATCTTGTAGGGTTTAATGTTTCTATCATGAGGATAGATTTTGATATCTTTTGTTTTTTTTTTGATGGGTTGCAGGGCTTTGTTGACAGGGAAACCACTCTAATTGGATCCCTGACTGTTCGAGAGTTCTTGTACTACTCAGCATTACTTCAACTACCGGGTTTCTTCTGTCAGAAAAGGAGTGTTGTGGAGGATGCAATACATGCTATGTCTTTGGGTGACTATGCCAACAAGCTGATTGGTGGTCATTGTTATATGAAAGGCTTACCTAGGGGCGAAAGAAGACGTGTTAGCATTGCCAGGGAACTTGTGATGAGGCCTCATATTTTGTTCTTAGATGAGCCTCTTTATCATCTAGACAGGTAGTTTGTTTTAGTTTTTGGATGGCGTGGGGGGGCAGGGTGAAGTTTGTCTAATTTGTGTTCAATTGACTCCCTTAATGGATTTTGGAGCTCTTGCGATGCACAACAATTTCACACACTACTTCAGAAAGGACTTATATTCCATGCTGATGTAGTATGTAGGAGCCTAGCATGATTTTAGGCAATTGATGGGTTGTCATTAAATGGATTTTGCTGCTTGGATATCTATTTGTTGAAGATTTATCAAAAAGGGAAAAATGATAATAAAAAACGGTATGTGGAACAAATATTAGGCTTCATAAAAAGTAATCTGTGTGAAAAGATTTTGTTACACAGCATCGTGCAACAGAACAAGGTTCTTAATGCTGTCGGGTTAGTAGGAGGTGCAAATATCAAGATGTACTAAATACCAACTTGATTCTGTTTTTGATATCTTGCAAACATGTGCAGTTTCTTTAGATTATTGCTCTAGATGATTCTAGTTAGTGGTAAAATCATATTGTGAGGAATGTTTTCTTGTCGACATCAATGTAATTTCTCATTGTTAGGGTGTGCCTTATACATGCGATGTGTAGGTAATCATATATTGGTTGATATGTGCTTGTTGGGGGGTTTTCTGTTTGCATTACTTGACTTCAGGGTGCAATATCTCAAGTTCATGATTCTGTTTTAATCCCCTACAGTGTGTCTGCACTTCTCATGATGGTTACGTTGAAGAAACTTGCAAGCACCGGGTGTACCCTTATATTTACTATTTATCAGAGCAGCACTGAAGTATTCGGCCTCTTTGACCGGATATGTCTGCTTTCAAATGGAAATACTCTATTTTTTGGAGAAACATTGGCCTGCCTACAGGTAAGCTACATGGTAGATTTTAATTCCTTTTTGATGTGGTTTCTCAGGAAGATAAAGTGAATTTTTTGCCTTGAAGGTCTACAAAGGGTAAGTTCCTTGAATAAATCTTGGTGATTCTATGTTAGGATAGAAGTTGAGATCTTTTGAGGTTGGACTGTATAGAATTTCAAAATCTGTTTATTGTCTTGTATGCTTTGCTAAATTAATATCTCTTTTCTTAATGAAGCACTTCTCCAATGCTGGATTTCCATGCCCAATAATGCAAAGTCCTTCCGATCACTTCCTACGTGCAATAAACACAGATTTCGACAGGATAATTGCAATGTGTAAAAACTGGCAGGTACTTGTTTTGTACTTGCCATTGAACAATTGGTCTTTATCTGCTTTTAGTGATTGATGGGAGTGGAATGATTCTGTGTCCAGTGGAGATTAGGCCTTCATGATTTGGAATGATATTTGTTTGAGAAGATGAGCAATGCCTTGCTAGTTGTCTGTCCATAGTCCATTAATCCAGCAGTTGTATTCTATTTTTATTTGAGAGAAACTGAATTTTGGGGCTCAGTCATTTCCGGTCTCTGTTTGAACATTATGTGCATGGTTGACAGGATGACCATGGCGATCTATCTTCAGTGAATATGGATACTGCTGTGGCAATACGCACCCTCGAAGCAACTTATAAATCATCAGCCGATGCAGCTGCAGTTGAGACAATGATATTAAAACTCACTGAGAAGGTGCACATGCATGTCTTCTGTTTGTGGCATTGTTTCATCAAGTTTTTAATTGGTAGTTGGTACAGTTTTTAGCAAGCTTGGTTTGTAGTCACTCCGTGGTGAAGCGAATTAATTCTTCGCACGATTAATGTCAGCGCATGATATCTGGAGAAAGCTACATATCAAATGGCAGTGCTTAGCTTCTTTTTTGGGCCAAAAGCTGTGTATTTGACTTCGCTCATAAACTTAAGTGGACAACCATCAATCCATGATCAACAGCAATCTATTTGATTTTCTCTTAGTATATTTTAAGCTTTTCGTTGGAGTAAGACGGAATACATGAAGTGTGAGTTCGCCACGACAAGAGGAGATAATCAAGAATCCGTGGATATGCTTGGACAGAAGGTACCTAAGAAAGATGCTTTCAGATATTTGGGATCAATTTTGCAAAAGAGGGAGAGATTGATGAGGATGTTAGCCATAGAATCAAAGCAGGTTGGATAAAATGGCGCAGTGCATCAGGATTTTTGTATGATCGCAAAATCCCTCTTAGGTTAAAAGGGAAAATTTTATAGAACAGTAATAAGATCTGCAATGCTATAAGGAGCTGAATGATGGCCAGTACAGAAGCAACACGAGCATAAAATTGGGGTAGCGGAAATGAGGATGTTAAGGTGGATGTGTGGTCATACAGGGATGTATAAGATAAGAAATGACGATATTCGACAAAAAGTTGGAATAGCACCGGTGGCAGAGAAGATGAGAGAACATAGATTGAGATGGTTTGGATATATTCTCCGTAAACCCCTATATGCTCCGATAAGAACAGAAGTGTTACCAAGAACATGATAGGGAAGGTAGTAAAACAAGATTTAATGGAGTGGGAAATAGATTGGCATACGATCTATTTTAGGACGGAGTGGAAGAAGGCTATCCGCATTATAGAGGGGGGGATTTCCTACGTTCCAGAGTGCCCTATTTAGTTATTTCTATTTATTTATTTATATTTACTTATATTTATATTTATATTTATATTTATATTTATTTTGGTACTTATATTTTTGCTTTTATTTTTAGTATATTTTAAGCTTTTCACTTCGGGTTCATCGACCGCCGACCCCAACTAGTTTGGGATAAAGGTGATGTTGATGTTGATGTTGATATTTTAAGCTTTTCGCTTCGGGTTCATCGATCGCCGACCCCAACTGGTTTGGGATAAATGTGATGTTGATGTTGATATTGATACAGTGAAAGATTGAAGTGTTTTTTCCTGTATAAGTTGTTAATGCTTGAATAAACATATATTGGGCTGGTTGTGGAAAGTTTTATTGTCGGCCCCAAATGCATTGTCAGGAACAGTAATTTTCTTTAGTAACAATAGCTCATGGTGCTGGCAGCCTTTGGGTGCTTTCTCTTTTCTTTTTTTGGCGGAAGGGTGGGTGGACAAAGAAAGCAATAGCAAAAGGAGATAACTGTTTACTTTGTCCTATTATGCTGTTCTACTTATATTAGTGGCGTTGCAATCTTCCTTGTGTGATAGGCTTGAGCACTTATGGTTCAATGCTCATCGTTTAAGAGCTGGTGTGCATGCTTTGTGGTGATTTTTCTCCATTTTTTTCATGTCAGAATCTTCTTGTCTGCTTACCTAAGTTTTTGCAGGAAGGTCCAACTCTAAAAAGCAAGGGAAAAGCTAGCTGTGGTACCCGAATTGCGGTCCTGACATGGAGATCATTACTTATCATGTCAAGGGAGTGGAAATATTATTGGCTCCGCTTGATTCTTTGCATGCTTCTCACACTCTGTGTTGGCACGGTTTTTTCTGGCTTAGGACATTCGTTGTCTTCTGTGGTGGTGAGTTTCCAAGAAATTGTGGATTTATGTTATCTGGTTGCATTTAGATGTCCGTTGGAAAGTTATCAGATTCCTCATCTCACAAGGAACGGGCTATGTTTGTGTTATTCTCTGGGCCCGCTGCTATTTATTGCTCTCTGAATCTTTAAGATTTGGAGTCTACCTTCGTGCTTCCCTACAAGGCTACAAACAACATGCTGTTTCTACTAATTTCTTTTCTTTTTTGTTTGCTAATCTCTCATTCTGCAGACTAGGGTTGCAGCAATATTTGCGTTCATATCATTTGCTTCCCTTCTTAGCATTGCTGGAGTACCGGCACATACTAAAGAAATCAAGGTAATACTAACTTTAATATCCATAAACTTCATCTGGCTTGTCTGGAAAGTCCACTGTGATATGTTGACAAACCAGAATATATCAATTTGCCTGAGCATATTATTTAGGCCATTTACTATTGCTGCTATAAGGGCTGCTTGCACTCTGCTAATATTTGAGAACAGGATGCGATAGTTCATCTCTGTGATTAGGCATATTTACCTGCCTAGTTGACTTTTGTACCTGTAAGTTTGTATGCAGGTTGCCCTTGCCTTTTCTCTTTCTTTAGGGAGTGTGATTTTTCCTCTCCTTTATTATAGCTGTTGGACTCATGGCATGTTATTAGCATGTGTGACAATTTACAGCAGATTTGGGAGATTGTGCATGGGATGAACATGTCGTCAGTGAAGGCTGCATGATGTTAGGACTTGATTTGCTGATTTCTTGTATCCCCTATTGGAATAATTATACTTTCATGATGTCATTCACCTTTATCATGATATCTTTTATCTCAATAACGACCCCTTGATCGCATGGTATAATCAGACTTTAGGGTGTAATATAGAGGATCTATTCTTGCCATGAGAGTGCTTCAGTGGGATGAATGCTGAAAGCTGTGTGATGAAATCCAATCGGTAGTATGAGGTCCCTTAGCTATTTTTCTAAAGAAAAGATGAATCTCTATGATTGTGAAAAAAAGTACCCTATCGGAAGTTAGTTAATTTTTTTTTTCTTTCTAAAAATCAGTTTGTCCAAGTTTATCTAATTATTCAGAAAACTGCTTTTCGTATCTAAGTAACTATTAATTACTTATTGAATTATGTTAATGATCTAACAACTATATAAATTCCTTGAAGTGCCGTCACAGTAGGAGACCTCATCATGTGGATACCACACTGCATTTTCAGAAATAATTAAATCAGCAGGTCACATATTTAATCGAGAGATGTAAATGGTCTCCCGCAAAAAAAAAAAAAAAAAGGCCACGCTTCATAGGGATATTATTAATGTTTATGGGTGGGTGAGATGCTCAAGTGGTGATAACTGGTAAATATTAGGTACTCGATGGTCCAGGTCCCAACTATTTGAATCAGTCTCTTTTGGCAAGAAATTTACAGATTGACTTGTCTATCTGCTTTAATTTGGCATCTTTAAACACTGTGTTGCTTTCTTCTGTGCAGATATATGCCAGTGAAAAATCGAATCAACATTCTGGAGCACTGGTGTTCTTGCTTGGGCAACTTCTTTCCAGCATTCCTTTCCTGTTTCTGATCTCCATCTCATCAAGCCTCGTCTTCTATTTCCTTATTGGTCTACATGATGATTTCAGCTTATTGATGTACTTTGTGCTGAATTTCTTCATGTGCCTCCTTGTAAATGAGGGGCTAATGCTGGTAGTAGCTTCTGTTTGGCAAGACATTTTCTGGAGCATCTTGACATTAGTATCCATACACGTGAGTTGGTTCTGTTAAACTTCCGTCTTGATCTTTCCTGTGGTTAATTCGACATTAATTGATTGGAAAATGCATAGCTGTTCTTCTCTGCTTTTGGCATACTGCTCGGTGTCCTGAAGATAGGCCTTATCGTGGTGGATGAGACAAAGAAAGTTGTTGAATCGGTTGCCATATTCATAATTTGCTGTTATGCTTGTGGAACATTCTAGCTATTATTGGACTGTGCTCATGTGTCTAGGCTGGAATAATGACTTACATCTCTTACTTGTCAGGTGGTAATGATGCTTTCCGCTGGCTACTTCAGAATCCGAGATGCTT
Source organism: Psidium friedrichsthalianum (assembly GCA_019149425.1). Taxonomy (NCBI): domain Eukaryota; kingdom Viridiplantae; phylum Streptophyta; class Magnoliopsida; order Myrtales; family Myrtaceae; genus Psidium; species Psidium friedrichsthalianum. Next base: position 9,152 of record JAGVVM010001697.1, read on the forward strand.
TGCCTGGACCCTTATGGACATATCCAATATCCTACATCGCCTTCCATACCTACTCTATACAGGTAGAAGCAAAAAATGAAACTGCTTAAAAATAGTTTATTAATCATTTTGCGTAAGTGACCAACCTTTTAGCACTGACCAGTGCTTCCTATCCATGTGATACCATGGAAACACTTCCATCTGCACAAAATTTTCCTGCTTGATTTCCTGCAAAAGGAGGAGGAGAAAACAATTTCTGCCTGTTGTCGGCTCTGGATCGAATCAAATTAAGTTTGTGGGCATATTTGACGCTGTTCTTGCTAAGTAATTCATGTTATTTTGTTGGATAGGGTCTCCTGGAAAACGAGTACCTAGGGACTTCTTTTGCCGTGGGGCAGGTGAGGACGATTTCAGGTTACGAGGCTCTCAAGAACACGTATGACATATCTCGCGATAGTAATTCCAAGTGGGAGAATCTTCTAGTGCTGTTCATCATGGCGGCTGTTTATCGAATTTTATCGTTTTTGCTGTTACAATTTCGCATAGGAACAGGCGCATCAGTGCGTAAAATTTTCCAGTGTAAACAGGACACGAGCAACACGAGATGAACTGTACAATAAAATTTTTGTTTGGCTTTGGCTCCCCACTGTTTATCCTGCTGCCTGATGCTGCTACTGCCTGCGCGCCGTCTGCTATTGTTTCTGCTCTAGTTTCTTCGTGATTTCTCGCTACTGCATGATCGATTTAAGCACCACTGGAAAGGTGCTCCTTTTGATGAATCCTATCCTTTATGTCCATGAGAAACTGATCGAAATCTTTCGCCGATGAACCGTCGGGCATCAATGCTTCCTCCAGCTTCTTCTTCAGTGCTTCGACCGTGCTCTTGAATTTGCTCCCTGATTCTTGGCTCATAAGTTGGGCGACTTTGTCGGCGACTTCCTCTCGAGTAATCTTGTTCCGATCTCTCAAATTCAATCCGATTCTCCAATCATCAACCACTAGCTTTCTATTAGTGAACTGATCAGTCAACAGAGGGAAGCACAGCAATGGCACACCAGACCAAATGCTTTCCAATATTGAGTTCCACCCACAATGGGTCAAGAACCCGCCTATCGCTGGGTGGCTCAACACTGCATTTTGACGGCACCAAGGTATAATAATTGCCCGGTCGCCAAGCTGTTGCTTGAATCCATCGGGCAGCGGATCAACATCGTTGGAGCTCACTATGTCGGCCCGGAGTACCCACACGAAGTCGACCTTGCTGAGCGAGAGCCCATGGGCTATCTCAACTAGGTCCAGCCTCGACACATGGGCATAGCTCCCGAACGACACGTAGAGGACCGAGCCCCGGGGCTTGGTGTTGAGCCACCGGGTGCAGTCTGACTCGGGCCACAGGCTCGTGGCCACGTCGCTCCTGGTGAAGCCCTCTGGGAACACGGGACCGATCGAGTAGAAGGGCTTCAGGGCCTGGAGGGCCAGCACGGTGCTGGTCTCGAGCTCGCGGACGGTGTTGCAGAGGATGAAATCCGCCGCTTTGACGTCCTGGAAGGCGTTGAAGATGATCTGGTGACAGACGGACGACGTCTCGCTCTCCTGGAGATACGACGTCATGTCCTTTGGCTGTAGGGCCCTCACTCCTGGTATGTAATCTATCGGATCCTCACGACAATCTGGTCAGGTAAAGGCTGTTAAAGTCCAATCTCGCTTGTAGAACATTAAAAAGCTTTTAACGTTGAAACATGCACATGCGCGGGAGAGATTTTAGCCCTGCAAAGCGAGATTGGGGAATTACCCTGGCAAGCAAAGTGGCCATTGATCCGAAGGAGATCCAAGTGATAATACAACGTGAACACCAACGCCGGCTCCGTCCAGAACGACACGTACGACAGCCCGAACTTCTCCGCCACTCTGGACGGCCACACGAAGAACGTGTCGGCTATCAAGCAGTCGGCCCTCCCGCCGGGCCTCGCAACGATGCTCCCCACGGCCTCCTCCACGTGCGCCGAGAACACGTGCAGGAGCGACGCCATGAACTGGTCGTGGTTCAGTGACCTGTCAAACCCGACCGGCAAGCCGTCCGACACAGTTGTGTACCGTATGTCGAGCCCCGATCTACGCACATTGGCGAAGATGTCATTGGAGCCGTTGGTCTCCCCGTCGCCGCCGCCGTCCCGTTTCGGATATAGGGCTTTGAGGGTGTGGTGGTGGACGGACTGAGTGTTGATGAAGGTAACGGCGAAGCCCCTCGAGGCAAGCTTGATGGCCAGGTGCACGGACGGGTTGACGTGGCCTTGGAGAGGGTAAGGGATGATGATGGCATGAGGTTTTCTATGGTTGTCTGCCATGCCGGTTCCCCAAAAGCTAAAGAGAATTAGAGTCGTACGTTGCCTTAGGATGTTTGAGGTTGTTTGACGATGATTGCGGTTTTTGTAGCCGAAGGTTTCGGCTGATTTTGGGCTCGCTCACTTGTTTCCTTTGAGAACAGAGAGAATCTGCGGGCATTCATTCCCTCGTGACTCGCGGCAGGCCATACGATTTCCCAAAGAGGGTTTGCCCCAAAAATTTCATGTTCCATTTGACATTTCAAGCTTCATATCGGATGAGAGGTCCCGAGTGCTTTACGAATGAACATCTAATTATCATCACCTTGTAAAGCGGATCGGGTAATTACAGATACTAGGTGTCTGGTTTGCGGACAATCTGGGCCTATACTCGATGCGGCGAGGGAGGAACTAAGGGCGCGCATGAGAACGTTTCTGTTTCTCTATTTCTATTCCAAACCTATTCCAGAAATAGGTTTGGAACAGAAACTCGTTGGCAACGCAAATCTGTTTTTCTATTTCTGGAACAAAAATCTGTTCCAGAAATAGATTTTGGCCCAAAACCAGAAACAAAAAATTTTGTTTCTGGCAGAAATAGAAAAATCTATTTCTGTTCCAGAAATTATTTCTGAAACAGAATGGTTGTCATGCGCGCCCCCCGGGCGAGAGAGTTCTAGCTCCTGATAAACTTCTAGGATGTCGAAAGGGGATGAGAATGGACCATTCTTGATATGGATAGGAGGAATATCGCTAATCGATACCGGCCAACACCGACGAGGACATCAACTCTTTCAGCGAGGGAGTTTGTGACTTCTCAAGATCTACATCGGATGAGAAAGGTCTTGTTGGGTGATTGATGAGTAAGCATCCACTCGTGATTGGTCACCACCTTCTGTAATTACTTGGAGTATTTCTTTTGGGGCTTGGTCCACGCGGAATGAGCTGAGTCATTACGTGTAATTGTCCGTGGTATTATGGAAATTAATGTACGTAAGAGAGTGTGTGTGCATATATATCATGTTATCCAAGCATTTCATCGCGTAGAGTTTATATGGGTTGAGTTCAAACGATCGAAGGTCGTTTGGTGGCAACAAGTGGTGATCTTTTAGCGATCAAACTATATAGTTTTGTTTCGAAAGAAAGAAAAAAAAAACTCTATAGTTTCGTCGCTAGAGTTGCATCTACTTACTAAAGATCGTTTGGTGGCCATAGTATAATATTGTTTGCAGTGTAAGATCATTGAATTATATGGATTTCATGTGAGATCCATAGGATATTCTACTATAGTATGGCGCATGTCATTCATTAATGACAACTGTATACACAACACATATTTACAATTTTTTTTTTGGAGAGCTAGGTGAAAACCTTGGGATATGAGATTATTTTGTTTCCATATATTTTATTTTCTATTATTTCTCAATCCTCAGAAGTAGAACCAGATCACGAGAATTAAGAAGTAAGAAATCTTTTCTTTTTTTTTTTTTGCTTTTATTTTCTTGCTATTGCTCTATTTATATGGTATGTTTTCCGTAAGAATTATAAGCAATATCCGCATGTGCAGACAAACATGGAGTCTTAATTATTTATTATGAAAGTATTATCTACATAACACATATTAACAAAGCCGTTCTTTGAGATGGTTCCTGTCCTGTTAGCAGAGAGAGAGAGAGAGAGAGATTGTCGCCTGTCTATACTTCAATCCTCATTTACAAACTCGATCACAATTGCAAAAGGTTTCCACATTTGCAGGAAAATTATCCGATCAGTTCAAAACTAATATACGGATGTCATTTCACACTTAAATTTTTCAATTTTGCTAATTCATCCTTCGGCCAAACTTGTGCCCACAAATCGCCGACATGATGCAGGGACGGCCGACAACGAATGGACCATGACGTCAGTAATTTCCTACGAAAATTGACTGACAGGACTAAACTAGAACCTCATGTAAATGTGTAGAAGCAAACCGGTAAAATTATACAAAAAAAAAAAAGGAAATTAGGATGAATTGACATCCGTATAATAATTTTAGGATGATTAGGTTACTCTTCGTATGTATTGCCCAGTAATCCAAATTTCGGTCATTATGGTCCCCATTCCCACTCCGCACTCAATGAAGAAAATTAAATGCAGGGAATATCCATGGCACCTATGGTTTGATAAAGAGGGCAGACCATTTCGTACAACCAGCCTGCCTTGAATAATTTGTGGACCTAAGCTCCGGAAGGAATATTACTTACTCTTTTCCACCCTTTTTTTTTCTTTTTATCTAGTTGGGGAGATATGTATTTATCGATCATGTATTTGCCATAATTGATATCGTTTTTACTAGGAGTGTCAATGATTTAGTTCAGTTCAATTTTTCAAAAAATGAAACTGCACCGAATTATTTGGGAATATGCTCGAGCTAAATTGAAACTTGTCTTGAACAGAATTGATCCGATTTTTATTTTTTGCCTCCATATCGCAAACAAACTACCATCATAATCTGTTGGCGAGCTCTAAGCAATGACCCTCTGCCGATGATTTTTTTCCGCTCATACGGGTACTATTGACTAGTTTGTGTTTTCTTTCTTCTTTCTTTTTTCAAAAAATTTAAGTTGTAACTCGCTTTAAAACTAGTGATCTCTAAACCTTTTTCATGGATTAACGACTAGAAGTACAAAATTTCTTGGTGATTAGGATATTGTGGTTTATTGGAGAATTCATCTAGAAAGTAATAGTAGATAAGAAAATGAATATTGCTTCATAATGTAGTACCGCTTTTTACGCTGTAATTTCATTATTGCAATAAACAATTTCTTCTTATCCTGCGTATTTTCTTGGGTCGACTTTCTTTCATTTTCCTATCTTAATTTCCAATAAGGACCTAAATTAGCTAACAAGTAACACGACCTCGGACTACTCGGTCTTCCTAGGGTAATTGAATTTGACAATTCAAGGTTTCTTCCGCGGTTAGGGCTCGTTGACGGGCCAAAAACGCGTGGCGGTGTCCGCGTATCGAGATCCGCCACGTGGAATTTCCACGTAAGAACTCTGCCCACGACGACCCTCTGGGTGCAGCTAAAATGTTCAGCTAAAATGTTCATCTTCCCACCTTCCAAGAACGCAGCGGTGGATTTTCTGTTCCTGCAAAATTCTTATCTTCTGGTTCTTCTCCCATGGATTCTCCGATCCTCTTCGGGTTCCTCGACCGGTAGACGCCACGCGAGTTTGAGAACTCGAGGACATCAATGGCGTCGATCGCCGCGGTCTCGTCGCTAATGAACGGCGAGCGAGCGGTGGTTTTGCTCTTCCTGCTGCGCGTCGCCTTCTCTCTCCCTCTTGTCTTCTCTGTCACGGCCTCGCTCTCTGTCCCCTTGCTGTCGCCGCCTTCTACGTCGAGATTCGCCTCGAGAATTCGGCTTCCCTCCTCCAATTTAAGACCAGGTGAAATTTTGCGGCTGTCTTTGATGTTTTTGATTTTTTTCCCTTCTCTTCAATCCTATATGAAACTTGTTCGCCCGGATATGACAATTTAGCTGGTCTTGGGCTTCAATTTTGCGCTGTGCGGTTTCTGAGGTTCAATCTGATCAAATTTCGGTTGAAAATTTCCATCAAGTCAGGAGCATCTGAGCTTATATTTACTACAGTCATTATCGTTGTGTCGGTCTGTTGAACCTTAGGCTACTGAAATTGGTGAGCGGTCGGAATCCCAAGTGATGACCGGCTTACACTTGCCTTGTGTTTCTCATTTGCCGAGGCTGTACAATTTAAGCGTGATTAAAATCCTGTAATAGGACGCTCTAGTTGTGTTGAGCGCCATTGCAAATCAATTGATTCCAAATTGAGTTGAAATCTTCGAGTAGGAGCACCTGGGCCAGCACCAGTCATAAGCTTATAATGGAAGTTTTGCTGACTTTTGTTTTGACAACTGAGTTAGTGAAGTAGTCAGATGCAATTGATGAATGGCTTGGCTTTGCGTTTCATTTCAGGCTCGGCGCCTCATCCGGAATACTCTTGGGGCAGTTACTCTTCCGACCGTTTTGATCTCAAAGTTGATACAGCTATCTAGAGCAGTCTCATTCCACCAAGTCAGCTATGAAGGTATAAGCATTATGTGACCATAGCTTCTCTTTGCATTATGAGACACGTTACACACATTGCACATTCCTTTTGTTATTAGCAGTGCTCTGGCACAATACCTGATTTATCCTAATGACTTCTGAGAAGTGACAAGTAATCATTAATTTTTCTATTTTGTTGCAGATTTTGAATATTGGAAAATGCTATACTGGGCTGCATCAGTCAGCTGCTTTGGTGTGCTTGTTTTCCTTTATTCAGCTCTGCAGCATTCACCCGACATGGCCTATCCCCCTTCCTCTAATATCCAGTCTAATTCAAAGCTCATGTCACATTGCATTGGCCTCTATGCTGCATTATGTTGTGTCTCCCTTGCCATTATGTCTAACTTCGGTAAGTATGTCATCCAATGTCTCCCTCAACCTCTTGCTCTTAGCTTTTGTTCAATTTCAGAAGATCAAATTTAGGGCAGTATTTCTTTTATGCATACTTGTATGGCCTATAACATAAGCGCTGAACAATCATATTCATAATACTGCCTGAGTTAGCTGTTTTTATTAGGTTTAAATGTGGCATCTATTTGCTGTTCAGCTACAGATGCTTAAGTTTTGATGCTTTCATGGTTCTTTTGCAGGTTTGCAACTTGCGTTGAACTTATTTTGGGTAGTTTGTCATGGATTTGCAGCAGTGGAACTAATTCAGCATCTTCTGAATACTTTTCCATCCTGTGCTTCAGTTGGTATGCATTTTGTCTAGGCCTCTGGCAATCACCCTCGACGAGCGAAGTTTACATTTTTGTCTCTTAGTCGGCGCTAGCTTTGAAGACAATTGAGGCTAGAATGTTAGAGCCATAGAGTCTAATGGCTCAGTCACGGGCAGAGATCAACCCTGTGGATGCATCGTCATGGGGAATGGCTGGGGTAGAGTAGAAGTGTCCTAAGATTCTATCGGTTTCGGGGAAATATTTGTTTCTCTTCTTGAAGTTTTTAGTTCTGTTCTGTCTTTTCAGGTGAAGCCCTTTTGTTGAGTGCCGGGATAGTTCTCTACTCTGGTGACATGCTAGCATGTACTTTCACAAAGGTTAGGAATTTTTTCCTTTTATAGAGGTTTTTGCAGCCCACAGAGAATTAAGATCTTCTTTCGCCATCTGGCAACTTGCATACTACTAGTATCACATCATTAGTAATTACTTTGCTTTCAACAGGTTAATGATAGATCTGTTTCATTCAATTTGGTTTCTCCATGCATTCAACAAACAGAAGTGAGAGGAGCATAATCATCCAGGTATGATGGTTGGGTGTTTGTGCGCCTGATAGTTTCTAGTTTGGAGAGATATTGATTGGAGATGTTCTTGATGCAGAGCGTGCTACTTGCTCTTCTTGTTTTCCACTTGTTTTTAAATTGCTGCTGCGACTTTGGGAACACCCTTCGCCTATGACCTCTGATGCAAGGGCACCGAGTGAAGTTAGAAGATCTCTCTTATTCTTTGGATCCCTTGCATGTGTGTTGATTATTATCGCCCCTTCTTGGATGCAGTTCGCTCGAGATTTTGAGTCACATCCTTTTTTATGGTAATAACTCTCTCGTGTTGCAAGTCCTCATGAGTTGCTGGAAGCACTCTATATTTTAAACAGCACAGTCTGGTTTTGTCTTTTCCTTTTCTTCTGTCCCCATTTGTGGACAACCTTTTCTTTTTTGGGGTGTGGGTTCTTGGTTCTAGACATTGGCTGATCAGTATTTTTGTTTTATGATTAGAAATCATTCATCTCCATCTCATGGCAATATGTTCTTATTCTTGAATGTTTTGTGACTGCAGGGTCTTTTCATTTGTTTTTGGGAGCCAGTGAAAAGACTATCACTGTGTGTCTATTGGGTGTGTTTGATATATGCATCAGTTATCAGGTTTTACAACATTTCTAAGAATAGCAAGGTTGAAAGGATACTTCTCCGGAAATATTACCATCTGATGGCTGTTTCGATGTTTTCCCCTGCTCTTATCTTCAGGTGATTTGGCTTTGAAGCAGATTTTGTTTTCATTTTCACAGTAACCCCGTCATCTCCATTCTACTTGCAGTTTGTTTCTCTCATACTTACTGATACCTTGACTGTTACTTTCAGCCTGAGTTTCTTGATCTTGCATTTGGGCAGCTTTGGCAGTTTTCCTGGTCTTAGAAATAATTCGAGTGAGTGCATGAGATTTGGACTCCTTGTGTTCAACTGATTTTTTTCCTTTCGTCTATATTCCTTAACCTGTATCCAGTGATTTATTAAATCTTATGTCTGTAATCTATACGATATGAAGCTGGAGACAGAAAGTGAGGATTCTTCTTTCAGTCAATTTGGCTGCACGTCAAAATTAACCATATAAAGATGGATGTGCACCTATTCTGTCTATCTACAGCTTGATAGAATTATTTTTTGCGAATGTTTGAATTATTTTTATAGCCTCTTCCTTCGGAGTTGCCATAACTTTTCAGACCCTGCTTTCTCATTCAGGTTTGGAGAATATGGCCTTTGGGAAAACTTGTTCATCAGTTCATGAATGCTTTCACTGACCACCGCGACTCTGATCTTCTTATTGTCAGGTGCAATTTCCTTAAAGCTTAAATCTATGAATCTGTAATATAATAGAGGTAATCTTAGCTGATTTTGTCGTATTTGTCTGATGATTAGCCATTTTTCGCTGTTATTGGGATGTGCTCTACCCATATGGCTGTCTTTGGATACAACGATCGCCCACTTATCCTTTTGCTGGAATTTTGAGCCTTGGAATTGGAGATACTATGGTGAGGGCATATGACTTTGTATTGTTAATCATGCATTATTTTCTTATCCTGTCATTGTAACAAATCTACTTAATATTGAATTTTGGTGTTATGAGACATATTAGCTGCTGAATTAGTCATAATGGTCAAGACTGAACTGAAAGGATGAGATCTTCTGAATGAATCTAGAACTGAAGGAACTTAGTAAGTTCACTGGATAAGTGATAATAACAGATTCTGGGAACCCAATTTCCTTTTTTCATTTGGGTGAACCAAGCCCAATTTTCTATTAGACAATCTTTATAAGTGCTTATTTACAATAATCAACTATTGTGCAACTTTTGCATAATAGGGCAGATGTGGAAGTGTGTATGTTTAGAATTTATCTGATGGTGGGATGTTACTGGCTTTTTGCTACATGGCATTCTGTATTTTGCCTATTCAATCATTTTGCAATTATATTCAGGCATCGTTGGTTGGTCACAAATATGGGGTTCTCAGGTGGAGCAAAAACTGGCAGTAAGTATTCTTGCTATTTTGGCTGCTGGTTCTAACCAAAAAAATTTAAAAAATTGGTTGCTGGCTCCTTGTTGAGGTAACTGACGCAGGGAACCTACTGTTTGTTCAGAGAAAACAATCGAGGGTACTGCAGCTGGCATAACTTCTGTCCTGGTTGCGTGTTCTGCTCTCCTTCCGCTTTGGCATCGAAGGGTTATGTTCTGACACAGGTCTCTCTCTCTCTCTCTCTCTCTCTCGGGTTGTATGCATGTGTGCTTGTACATACTCTTGTAACAAAGTGTGCAGTGCACACACAGAGATGGCCTGCAAATACGGAGACAGGGTGCCTCAGTTTTCTGTGCCTTAGAATTATTGGCTAGAGAAGATTAGAAGGCTTTTCAGCTCTGAATGATCTTTTAGAAGATGATGTTCAGTAGAGTGATAATTATTCTACGTACCCACTAGAATCAGCATGCAAAGTCCATGTGATGGAATCATGTGTTCTGCATATAGTATGATTGTCGCTGCTGAGAGCATTTCATTGTCTGCTGGGAGATCTAGAGTATATGATATCTTTGGGTTCCGCCTTCTTGGTACTTAGTGGCAACAAAGTTGTGCTTCACCTCTGATGTTAGTTTGCAAAAATTGTGCAGCACTGGTTCTCTCTTCTCCTGGCTGTAACTGCGAGTGGTTTGTTGGAGGCCTACACGGCACAATTGGACAACGCATTCATTCCGTTAGTCTTCTATAGTCTCCTCTGTTTGTAGACAGCTTTTCTCTCCTTCCCTGGAGATGCACGATGGAAAGTTTGGATCATTGTGCTTGGGCTTGGGCACATATTTGTAGATACTCGACTCTCTCCTAGATAGACAGTAGGACTACTAAATTCATACGGAGTCATAAATCCAATCAGGTCACTAGATAGGTTCCAAACTACCAAACCTTTTTAAACAACAGAGCATACAGATCAAATACCCGCATTTTTGGAAGTGAAGCATAGTAGACCTCATTCATTCTTTCGAGTTTTAGAGACGTGCCAGGTTTTATTTTTTTACTTTTTCTTCTTTGTGTATGGGATGGGGAACCTGATGTAATTCCATATGATGTCCAAATAAGCAATAAATAGATGACATATTTGCTTGTCGCTGTTCAGTCTGTTATGTGTTCCTCATATCTGATGTCAAGGTCTTACCTTTGGCCATCTCCTGGCTTTGATTATTGCAATTATGGTATACTACAGCATCACATGAGAGCATGGTTATAAGATTAAATTACTTAAAATCAGCTCGTAAGAAAAGATTAGACTAGTTAAGGTCGGTTATTTCTTTGGCTGACGAAATAGTGGATCAAGTGCTCACTTCCTTCGACAGGTGCAGGGCACATGTATTTATTATTTATTTATTTAATTTTAGTTTTTTCTACTTTAGTCATAGAAGGAATTTTTGGGTGATTCCAGGATGGGTTGATTCTTGCCTTGAAATCTGCACGGGACTAGTAGGGTTGGTTCTTAATTTGTGAAACAAGGAAGCGGCGAATTGTTTCTTTTTTCATTTTATTTCCTGCAAACTGCAAGAGCTCTCTTTCTATGCAGATGTGAACTGTTTTTGTTCTCTTCTCCAGCCTTTGGCATCGAACAAGGGATTGGAAAGAAAGACGTGAAATTGATAGGAAAATTGGAGAGTGCTTTTGACTCCTTCGAAAGATCTTCTAACCCAGCAACCACTTCTCAAATTTCAATAATTGGAGCATCGATTGTCGAAAATGAGAAATTCGACATACTCCAAATCCGCGAGAGGGAGCGAGTGGTGAGAATGAGAGAGGGAGGTGATCCGCGAGAGAGTCCTGAGCTGAGATAGGCAAACTGCGAAGCAAGAGCAAGAGGAGGCAGGAGTCAAGAGTCGCGATGGCGTTGAGGGAGGTGTGACTGCGTGAGACTATAAAGTGAGAGGCGTGAGACTAAGTGAGAGTCGAGAGGGACTGAGCGGTGAGAATGATAAATGAGGGTTCTGATTTAAAGCAAAATGCGAAATGTAATAATAAATTACAAATGAAAAAAAATAAGAAACTAATAATCTTGTGCAGGCGGTTCGGGTGATTGGTCAACAACTGGAACCGGAACGTTATCACCAGTTTCAAATTTTAAGAATCAAGAACTGCCCTAACTAGTTCGGTCTAATTCTCAATTCAATCCGGTTCTGGTGCTCACCCTTGCTTTAAGGTGGGCCGGTCATTAACCTTAACCCGGGCGGTGAGCCCCGTAGCCAATTCACGTAATCACTAACCATTCGGCACCTCAAAACGAGGTCACTTGAATAGAGCACAAAGGGGATCGATGGGTTGTAAATTTGCACTTTTTTTTTTAAGGTCAGAAAGACTTCATTGACTAACTCCAAAGTTCAAACGGGTTTTCGCAAGCCAATTCGCAGCCCGATTGCAATCCTTGTACAGCGGGCCAATTTTAAGTCCTTAAAGCCCATAAGTAAGCTCTGGACTCATTGATCAGTGGTTTAGTTCATACGCACGACTTATTTCTCCTCGAGGCTTGAACTGTGTCCATGAGAAGGGAACGGTCCGACACCAAAAGCAGCTTCTGTAGGTAAATTTGCACTGACTTGCAGCATTCGCTTGCGTTCCAAAAACACACTACTAAGTAGGGACGATAGCGAACGGCGGGTCACACCTTGCAGCGGAGCGATCTCTTTCTAGCTCTCCATCCAAAAGAAGAAGAGGCGACTGAAGCGACCGATGTTCCGATCGAAAAGCACTCAGACAGTTCATTCTCTTACTCTATCAAGGAAAGTCACTTAAACATCTGGAGGTAAAACTTTTTGAGTCACTTCCCCGTTGGATATTCTCTCTTTTCGCCGATCGCGTCGACCTTTGAGTTAGATCTAAGGCGTGCCTGTGGACCTGGCTACCTGACGGACTCCACACGAGTGATTAGATTTAGGGGCATCATGTTCATGGGACCAATGTCCGCCCCCATAACTTCACAAGCAATGAAGGGTTAGAATCATCAGTGCTGTACGTTGCACTGTGAGTTGGAGTCCCCATCCATGTTATCAGTTGTACATTGCACTGTCCTTGCTTGTTGAGCTCCCAATTGATTAATTCCATTTAAGCAGAAGGATAATACTAAATGTGGTGCACCTCAATGTCATCCATGTACAATGTGGTACCTGAAATTGATCCGATGTGCAACGTTGTCTTAAAATTTCTAATTTGTTCGATGTGGTCCTTGAACTAGTAATAAATATTCGGCGTGGCTTTTAAACTACGTGAAAATGTTTGAAAGTTCAGGGCCGCATTGGACGACAATGCACTTTGATTTAGACTAAAGTTTAGAGAGCACATTGAACAAATAAAAGTTCAGGGACGGTATACATATTAGACCAAAATTCAAGGATCCCATTAAATAAAAAAAGCACAAGATGATATTGGATCAAAGTTCGGTGACTATTTATGTCAATTTTAAGAAAAAAGGGATGCTGCTGCTGCTGCTGCTTCTTCTTCTTCCTTGCAATAGAAATTCAGATGCAATTGAAACCCTTTCATTTATCGTACTTTTTTTCCCTTTTGGGACAGGTCGGTGTTCACAAAAGGAAGGAGCCCACAAAACCGACACGATCGATGCCGTCAGAACGGAGGACGGATCGGCACTGCCCTCCTCATTGATTATGGTCGTGAAAAAACCGATCTCTCTTCTTTTTTTTATTTTTTATTTTTATTTCCGAAAAACAGATTTAAAAAGAAAATTAGTTTGATATCGCATTTAATTTTTGAACTCTGTATGCGTTTCATCTGTTGTCAGGACGCATGAAACAGGGGATTAGTGTTGTTAGACGAGCCTTTGGAAGCATTGACAGAGAAACTATGCGGTTGGAAACACATACATGAACTTGTGGATTTTCTTAGTGAAGCACGATTGATTAATTTCTGCCATATGATACTGAAAATTGCTCGCGGGCATTGACGGGCTTGTCTACTCTTTTGCAAGAGAGAGTGAATCATATGCATATGCAATGCTCGGTTTCTTTGGAAGCACGCTCAGCTCAAATTCAAGTGCACTCCCACCCATGCCCTTTTCATCATAATCCCTGAGACGGTGTGGTCCTTTGAACTGCGATTTGCACTTTTAAGCCGATTCATCTTGATCTTTCTTCTTGATCAACACGTGCTGCGATGAAAAAAAGCAATCTTCACCCTTAATGCCGTGGATTGTACTATGAAATGGTCTGTTCTTGCAGAATTGCGGCTAAGCTAGGTTACAGAGAAGTGTCTTAATCTCACCAACTGTATGCTGTTAGGTCTGCCTGCTTGTCTGTCTGTCTGTTTGTCTCTGTCTCTCTCTCGCTACACACACACACCCTCTGCTTGCCATTTTGTGATTGCCTCAATTGAGAATTTATGTCTCAAATTCCAGCACTTGAACGGATCGAGGGTTTTCTGAGGACGAAGATGCCGTGGCTTTTGGGAACTGTAGCGACAAAAGCTCCCTCATTTTGGGATGTGCATATTTTTCGAATTCGTTTCGGACTCCTCTTCGTTTTGGTAGAGGCATTCGCGTGCCGCGCGTCCGTATTTTGGCGTCGGGACGCGGCATTTCAGACTCGTCTTTGTTACCGGAATGATATGTTACCTCGGCAATGTAAGGCAAAAAATTGAAGAACATGAATCTACATTACCATGTACAAGGTTGCATTCGCGCCTTTAAAGCCATTCAAACCGGCCCGGTGCCTTGTGTTTCTGCCCTTTTTGGGCAAGTAAGCCTTCGCAAATCTCTGCATTCCCAACCCCAACCTCTGTCTAATATCCCGCATTTGATTTCCAGAGCTAGCATTAATTAATCTGTCGCATGTGTGAACGTCGTCTTATTTCCATACAGAAAGGAAAAAGGCAAAAGCTCCGACTCATTTTGCGCATGAGGAAGCATTGTTCTATCTGGAAAGATATGAAGATATGATCGAGACGACTAAACAAGAGAAATTCAGCAACGAAACGTTGAACGCCCCACCCAGTGGGTATAACAACGAATGTGCCTAATTCTCATGAACAAGCGCAAGCTTAGGTCTAGTCTCAATTTTGACCCAAAAATGCCCTAATCCTGGCCCATTCTTTTGCATTTCGTAAAAAAGCATCAGTTTTACGTCGGATTCCAAACTTTCGTCTGTCTCGTAAAAACACCCACTTTAGTAGGCACCCAAAGCCAAATCCCGTCAAGATTTTCGTGCACTTATGCCCAGTAAATATTTGAAGCGTCGTCGCACGTGTAATTTGGTAAATTCTGACGGAAATGTGATGGGTTATAGATTTGGGCACCATTGAAAGTTGTGCGTTTTTCATGAGACAAAAAAATAAAAATAAAAATAAGGTTCAGTACAAAATCAAGGACACGAGCTAAAGTCGAAGGTTTTTTTTTTTTATGTAGACAAAAAAAGTCCGGGCAAAGAATGAACCCTAGAAAAAATTGGTATTTTTTATGGGGACAAAAAAGTTCGGGCCAAAATTGAAATTTGTGCTTCCTTTTTTTTGTCCGAAAATTGAAATTAAGTTGAAGTTGGTGTTTTCACATGAACCTAGGCCGAAACAAAGGTGTCACTTATCCTCCTTACTTCCTAATGCGTTTGGTTAGCTCCTCTAAAAAAACAAAAAAATTGGACCTCTTTCGGGATATAAAACACGCAAGTACCATCTCGTTTCACTATCAATCGCCGTCCTTCCATTTTGATGCAAGACCGCCGGCTTTCTCCCTACGTCCGGCCTATCCCACGATCGACCGCGACCCCGAGCGCGAGTTCAACAAATGCATCCATAGAAAAGTGGTCAGCTGATGGTTGGCTGGTTTCTCACTAATTGCTTCTCCAACTATCGTCGCTACGGACTCTTTTCACACTAAATATCTTTCAAGAAGAGATGCAGGCTTGCTTTCAAGACTTGATACAGCATATTCAACAAGAAAAAATATTCAATTTTCGAAGTATTATTACACATACCAAAACGGGAAATGAAAGTGCTGGAAGTACAAACAAAGTGTTTGAGGGACACTTCCTAATAAAATCATTGGAAGCTAGGGCCTTCTATGTCTACGATTTCGCCAAATAAAAGAAGAAAAAATATGTAAATCTTAAGATTTATTCGCCGTCGATTTCGCAGGGTCTACCTCATTCATTGTCACGATATTTGGGGAGGATAAAAAAAAAATGTAGAGTTTCACTCACTTTATATAAATTGGGACGTCAGCACTGTTTTCAGTCCACGTAAGCACATGCGCATGAGCTGGACAGTGAAAAAATAAAAAAAGCGAGGAGCTCAATGGTCTGACGTGGATGCTCATTGTGGGGCTCTCGCCTAGCTGTCATCGGAGATATTTTGGGTGTCGATTTTGATGATAAGAGCATGGAAAGCCAAAGACATTGTTGATAAGATTGGACCCACTTGTTGGGGAACATCGTGTTCTTCAACTTCAAGCAATGGACTTATGGCATGGTCCAGACATGCGACGGAATTGGAAAATAAGACTATTCGTCGATGTGCACATGCCCAATCAATCAGGTGGATCGTTAGTGTTTTTGGTTTTTTTTTTTTCGAAAAATTGCATCAAAATGGGAAGACGGTCGATTGGATATGTGAAACGAGATGGATACTCGTGTTTTATATCCCCGAAAAGAGGGTCAATTTTTTTTTTTTTTAGAGAAGACTAAACCAAACGCATTAGAAGTAAGGAGGATAAGTGCACTTGTTTCGGCCTAGTTCATGTGAAAAGCACCAACTCAACTTAAATTTCAATTTTCGGACAAAAAAAAAAGGACACAAATTTCAATTTTGGCCGAACTTTTTTGTCCCATAAAAAATACCAATTTTTTCTAGGGTTTCAATTTCTTGCCCGGACTTTTTTTGTCTCACATAAAAAAAAAAACCTTCGACTTAGCTCGTGTCTTGATTTTGACTCGAAACCTTATTTTATTTTTATTTTTGGTCTCATGAAAAACGCACAAAACTTTCAATTGGTGCCCAAATCTAAACCATCACATTTCCGTCAAGAATTTACAAGTACACGTGAGACGACGCTTCAAATATTTACTGGGGCATAAATGTGCACGAAAATCTTGACGGGGATTGGATTGGGGTGCCTACTAAAAGTGTGTTTTTTACGAGACAGACAGAAAGTTTGGAATCCGACGTAAAACTGATGCTTTTTTTACGAAATGCAAAAAGAAATGGCCAGGATTAAGGCATTTTGGGTCAAAATTGAGACTAGACCTAAAGCTGCGCTTGTTCATGAGAATTAGGCCCTTCTTTTCTACACACATGGGGGTGGGGCAGTCAACGTCTTTTGCTGAATTTCTCTTGTTTAGTCGTCTCGATCAGATCTTCATATTCTTTCCAGATAAGAACAAGTGCTCCTCAATGCGCAAAATGAGTCGGAAGCTTTTGCCTTTTTCCTTTCTGTTATGGAATACGAACGACCGTTCATCACATGCGACAGATTAATTTGCTTAGCTCTTGGAAAATCAAATGCTGGATATTAGACACGAGGTGGGGTTGGGAATGCAGAGATTTGCAGAGGCTTACTTGCCCAAAAAGGGCAGAAACACAAAGCACCGGGCCGGTTGAATGGTTTTAAAGGCGCGAATGAAACCTTGTACATGGTAATGTAGATTCAGGTTCTTCAATTTTTTGCCTTACATTGCCGAGGTAACATATCATTCCGGTAACAAAGACGAGTATGAAAATGCCGCGTCCCGACGCCAAAAATACGGACGCGCGGCACGCGAAATGCCTCGACCACGAAGGAGGAGTCCGAAACGAATTCGAAAAATAATGCCACATCCCAAAATGAGGGAGCTTTTGTCGCTACAGTGTCCCAAACGCCACGGCATCTTCGTCCCTCAGAAAACCCTCGATCCGTTCAAGTGCCTGGAATTTGAGAACATAAATTCTAAGTGAGCAAATCACAAAATGGCAAGCAGAGGGTGTGTGTGCTGTAGAGAGAGAGAGACAGAGACAAACAGACAGACAGACAAGCAGGCAGACCTCAACAGCAATAGCAGTTGGTGAGATATAAGGACACGTCTCTGTAACCTAGCTTAGCCGCAATTTCTGCAAAGAACAGACCCATTCATAGTACAATCCCACGGCATTAAGGGTAGAAAGTTGCGTTTTTCATCGCATCACGTGGTTGATCAAGAAGGAGAGATCAAGATGAATCGGCTTAAAAAGTGGCAAATGCAAGTTAAAAGGACCACACCGTCTCAGGGATTATGATGAAAAGGGCATGGGTGGAGTGCACTTGAATTTTGAGCTGAGCGTGCCTCCAAAGAAACCCGAGCATTGGCATATGCATATGATTCACTTCTCTCTTCAAAAGAGTAGACAAGCCCGTCAATGCCCGCGAGCAATTTCAGTATCATGAATGGCAGAAAATTAATCAAATCGTGCTTCAACTAAGAAAATCCACAAGTCATGTATGTGTTCCAACAGCAGCAGTTCTCTGTGCCAATGCTTCCAAAGGCGCGTCTAACCAGACACTAATCCCCTGTTTCATGCGTCCCCTGAACAACAGATGAAAACGCATACAGAGTTCAAAAATTAAAATTGCGATATCAAACTAATTTTCTTTTTAAATCTGTTTCGAAAATAGAAAATAAAAAAATAAAAAAAAGAGAGAGATCGGTTTTTCACGACACATAATCAATGAGGAGGGCAGTGCCGAATCCGTCCTCCGTTCTGACGGGCATCGATCGTGTCGGTTTGTGGCTCCTTCCTTTTGTGAAAACACCTGACCTGTCCCAAAAAGGGAAAAAAAGTACGATAAATGAAAGGGTTTCAATTGCATCTGAATTTCTATTGCAAGAAGAAGAAGAAGCAGCAGCAGCAGCAGCAGCATCCCTTTTTTCTTAAAAAAATTGACATAAATAGTCACCGAACTTTGATCCAATATCATCTTTGTGCTTTTAATTTATTAAGGGATCCTTGATTTTGGTCTAATAGTAATACAGTCCCTGAATTTTAATTTGTTCAATGTGCTCTCTAAACTTAGTCTAATATCAAAGTGTGATTGTCGTCCAATGCGGCCCATGAACTTTCAAACATTTTCACGTAGTTTTAAAAGCCACGCCGAATATTTATTACTAGTTCAAGGACCACATCGCAAACAACAAATTAGAAAGTTTTAAGGACAACGTTGCACATCGGATCAAATTTCATGGTGGTACCACATTGTACATGGATGACATTGAGCGTTGCACCAAAATTAAGGACATTTATAGTATTATGCCTTCTGCTTAAATGGAATTAATCAATTGGGAGCTCAACAAGCAAGGACAGTGCATGTACAACTGATAACATGGATGGGGACTCCAAACTCACGTGGCAACGTACAGCACTGATGATTCTAACCCTTCATGTGTGTTGTGAAGTTATGGGGGGCGGACATTGGTCCCATGAAATGATGCCCCTAAATCTAATCACTCGTGTGGAGTCACAGTCAGGTAGCCAGGTCCACAGGCACGCCTTAGATCTACTCAAAGGTCCGGACGCGATTGGCGAAAAAGAGAGAAATATCCAACGGGGAAGTGACTCAAAAGTTTTACTCCAGATGTTTAAGTGACTTTCCTTGATAGAGTAAGAGAATGAACTGTTTCTGAGTGCTTTTCGATCGGAACATCGGCGCTTCAGTCGCCTCTTCTTCTTTTGGCTGGAGAGCTAGAAAAGAGATCGCTCCGCTGCAAGGTGTGACCCGCCGTTCGCTATCGTCCCATACTAGTAGTGTGTTTTTGGAACGCAAGCGAATGCTGCAAGTCAGTGCAAATTTACCTACAGAAGCTGCTTTTGGTGTCGGACCGTTCCCTTCTCATGGAAACAGTTCAAGCCTCGAGGAGAAATAAGTCGTGGTATGAACTAAACCACTGATCAATGAGTCCAGAGCTTACTTATGGGCTTTAAGGACTTAAAATTGGCCCGCTGTAACAAGGATTGCAATCGGGCTGCGAATTGGCTTGCGAAAACCCGTTTGAACTTTGGAGGGTTAGTCAATGAAGTCTTTTTCTGACCTAAAAAAAAAAAGTGCAAATTTACAAACCATCGATCCCCTCTTGTGCTTTTTTCTATTCAAGTGACCTCGTTTGTGAGGTGCCGAATGGTTAGGATTACGTGAAATTTGGCTACTGGGGCTCACCGCCCCGGGTTAAGGTTAATGACCGGCCCACCTTAAAGCAAGGGTGGAGCACAGAACCGGATTGAATTGAGAATTAGAACCGAACTAGTTAGGGCAGTTCTGATTCTTAAAATTTGAAACTGTTGATAACGTTCCGGTTCAGTGGTTGACAAATCACCCGAACCGCCTGCACAAGATTATTAGTTTCTTATTTTTTTTTTCATTTGTAATTTATTATTACATTTCGCATTTTGCTTTAATCAGAACACCTCATTTATCATTCTCACCGCTCAGTCCTCACTCGACTCCACTTAGTCTCACGCCTCTCACTTTATAGTCTCACGCAGTCACACCTCCCTCAACGCCATTCGCGACTCTTGACTCCTGCCTCCTCTTGCTCTTGCTTCGCAGTTTGCCTATCTCAGCTCACGGACTCTCTCGCGGATCACCTCCCTCTCTCATTCTCACCACTCGCTCCCTCTCGCGGATTTGGAGTATGTCGAATTTCTCATTTTCGACAATCGATGCTCCAATTATTGAGAATTTGAGAAGTGGTTGCTGGGTTAGAAGATCTTTCGAAAGGGAGTCAAAAGCACTCTCCAATTTTCCCTATCAATTTCACGTCTTTCTTTCCAATCCCCTTGTTCGATGCCAAGGGGCTGGAGAAGAGAACAAAAATAGTTCACATCTGCATAGAAAAGAGACTCTTGCAGTTTGCAGGAAATAAAATGAAAAAAGAAAACAATTTCCGCCGCTTCCTTGTTTCACAAATTAAGAACCAACCCTACTAGTCCGTGCAGATTTCAAAGGCAAGAATCAAACCCATCCGGAATCACCCCAAAAATTCATTCTATGACTAAAGTAGAAAAAAACTCAAAATAAATAAATAACTAAATAAATACATGTGCCCGCACCTGTCGAAGCAAGGTGAGCACTTGATCCACTATTTCGTCAGCCAAAGAAATAAACCGACCTTAACTAGTTAATCTTTTCTTCGAGCTGATTTTAAGTAATTAATCTAAACCATGCTCTCATGTGATGCGTAGTATACCATAATTGCAATAATCCAAAGCCAGGAGATGGCCAAAGGTAAGACCTTGACATCAGATATGAGGAACACATAACAGACTGAGCGACAAGGCAAAATAGTCATCTATTGATTGCTTATTTGGACATCATATGGAATTACATCAGGTTCCCCATACCCAATACACAAAGAAAGAAAAAGTAAAAATAAAAACATGGCAGTCTCTAAAAACTCGAAAGAATGAATGAGGTCTATCTACTATGCTTCACTTCCAAAAATGCGGGTATTTGATCTTGTATGCTGTGTTTAAAAAGTTTGTTAGTTTGGAACGTATTTCTAGGTGACCTGATTGGATTTATGACTCCGTTATGAATTGTTAGTAGTCCTACTGTCTATCTAGGAGAGAGTCGAGTATCTAACAAAATATGTGCCCAAGCCAAGCACAATGATCCAAGCTGTCCATCGTGCATCTCAGGGAAGGAGAGAAAAAAAGCTGTCTACAAACAGAGGAGGACTATAGAAGACTAACGGAATGAATGCGTTGTCCAATTGTGCCGTGAGGCCTCCAAACAAACCACTCGCAGTTACAGCCAGGAGAAGAGAGAACCAGTGCTGCACAATTTTGCAAACTAACATCAGATGTGAAGCACAACTTGTTGCCATGAGTTACCAAGAAGGCGGGAACCGAAAGATTCATATACTCTAGATCTCCCAGCAGACAATGAAATGCTCTCAGCAGCGACAATCATACTAATGCAGAACACATAGATTCCAGTCACATGACTTTGCATGCTGATTCTAGTGGGTACGTAGAATAATTCACTCTACTGAAACATCATCCTTCTAAAGATCATTCAGCGCTGAAAAGCCTTCTAATCTTCTCTAGCCAATAATTCTAAGCACAGAAAACTGAGGCACCTGTCTCCGTATTTGCGGGCCAATCTCTGTGTGGCACTGCACACTTTGTTACAAGAGTATGTACAAGCACACATGCATACAACGCCGAGAGAGAGAGAGAGAGAGAGAGAGACCTGTGTCAGAACATAACCCTTCGATGCCCAAAGCGGAAGGAGAGCAGAACACGCAACCAGGACAGAAGTTATGCCAGCTGCAGTAACCCGATTGTTTTCTCTGAACAAACAGTAGGTTCCCTGCATCAGTTACCTCAACAAGGAGCCAGCAACCAATTTTTAAATTTTTGGCTAGAACCAGCAGCAAAATAGCAAAGAATACTTACTGCCAGTTTTGCTCCACCTGAGAACCCCATATTTGTGACCAACCAACGATGCCTGAATATAATTGTGCAAAAATGATTGAATAGAAAGATAAAGAATGCCACGTAGCAAAAAGCCAGTAACATCCACCATCAGATAAATTCTAAACATACACACTTCCACATCTGCCCTATTATGAAAAAGTTGCACAAATAGGGATTATTGTAAATAAGCAACTTATAAAAGATTGTCTAATAGAACAAATGGGCTTGTTCACCCAAATGAAAAAAGGAAATTGGGTTCCCAGAATCTGTTATTTATCAATTATCCAGTGAACTTACTAAGTTCCTTCAGTTCTAGATTCAATTCAGAAGATCTCATCCTTTCAGTTCAGTCTTGACATATGGACTAATTCCAGCAGGCTAATATGTCTCATACACCATAAATTCAAATTAAGTAGATTTGTTACAATGACAGGATAAGAAAATAATGCATGATTAACAAATACAAAGTCATATGCCCTCACCATAGTATCTCCAATTCCAAGGCTCAAAATTCCAGCAAAAGGAGTTAGTGGGCGATCGTTGTATCCCAAAAGACAGCCATATGGGTAGAGACAATCCCAATAACAGCGAAAAAATGGCTAATACATCAGACAAATACGACAAAAATCAGCTAAGGTTACCTCAATTATATTACAGATTCATAGATTTAAGCCTTTAAGGAAATTGCACCTGACAATTAGAAGATCAGAGTCGCGGTGGTCAGTGAAAGCATCATGAACTGATGAACAAGTTTTCCCAAAGGCCATATTCTCCAAAACCTGAATGAGAAAGCAGGGTCTGAAAAGTTATGGGCAACGCCGAAGGAAAGGCAATAAAAAATAATTCAAACATTCGCAAAAAATAATTCTATCAAGCTGTAGATAGACAGAATAGGTGCACATCCATCTTTTATATGGTTAATTTTGACGTGCAGCCAAATTGACTGAAAGAAGAATCCTCACTTTCTGTCTCAGCTTCATATCGTATAGATTACAGACATAAGATTTAATAAATCACTGGATACAGGTTAAAGAATATAGACGAAAGGAAAAAAGTCAGTTGAACACAAGGAGTCCAAAATCTCATGCACTCACTCGAATTATTTCTAAGACCAGGAAAACTGCCAAAGCTGCCCCAAATGCAAGATCAAGAAACTCAGGCTGAAAGTAACAGTCAAGGTATCAGTAAGTATGAGAGAAACAAACTGCAAGTAGAATGGAGATGAGGGGTTACTGTGAAAATGAAAAAAAAATCTGCTTCAAAGCCAAATCACCTGGAAGATAAGAGCAGGGGAAAACATCGAAAAGCCATCAGATGGTAATATTTCCGGAGAAGTATCCTTTCAACCTTGCTATCTTAGAAATGTTGTAAAACCTGATAATGATGCATATATCAAACACACCCAATAGACACACAGTGATAGTCTTTTCACTGGCTCCCCAAAAACAAATGAAAAGACCTGCAGTCACAAAACATTCAAGAATAAGAACATATTGCCATGAGATGGAGATGAATGATTTCTAATCATAAAACAAAAATACTGATCAGCCAATGTCTAGAACCAAGAACCCACACCCCAAAAAAGAAAAGGTTGTCCACAAATGGGGGACAGAAGAAAAGGAAAAGACAAAAACCAGACTGTGCTGTTTAAAATATAGAGTGCTTCAGCAACTCATGAGAGACTTGCAACACGAGAGAGTTATTACCATAAAAAAGGATGTGACTCAAAATCTCGAGCGAACTGCATCCCAGAAGGGGCGATAAATAATCCAACACACATGCAGGGATCAAAGAATAAGAGAGATCTTCTAACTTCACTCGGTGCCCTTGCATCAGAGGTCATAGGCGAAGGGTGTTCCCAAAGTCGCAGCAGCAATTTAAAAACAAGTGGAAAAACAAGAAGAGCATAGTAGCACGCTCTGCATACAAGAACACATCTCCAATCAATATCTTATCCAAACTAGAAACTATCAGGCGCACAAACACCCAACCATCATACCTGGATGATTATGCTTGTACTCTC
Organism: Psidium friedrichsthalianum; assembly: GCA_019149425.1. Taxonomy (NCBI): domain Eukaryota; kingdom Viridiplantae; phylum Streptophyta; class Magnoliopsida; order Myrtales; family Myrtaceae; genus Psidium; species Psidium friedrichsthalianum. The sequence continues at coordinate 33,244 of JAGVVM010001697.1, forward strand.
ACTTCGTTTGTTGAATGCATGGAGAAACCAAATTGAATGAAAACAGATCTATCATTAACTGTTGAAAGCAAAGTAATTACTAATGATGTGATACTAGTAGTATGCAAGTTGCAAGATGCGCGAAAGAAAGATCTTAATTCTCTGTGGGCTGCAAAAACTCTATAAAAGGAAAAAATCCTAACCTTTGTGAAAGTACATGCTAGCATGTCACAGAGTAGAGAACTATCCCGGCACTCAACACAAAAGGGCTTCACCTGAAAAGACAGAAACAGAACTAAAAACTTCAAGAAGAGAAACAAATATTTCCCCGAAACCGATAGAATCTTAGGGACACTTCTACTCTACCCCAGCCATTCCCCATGACGATGCATCCACAGGGTTGATCTCTGCCCGTGACTGAGCCATTAGACTCTATGGCTCTAACATTCTAGCCTCAATTGTCTTCAAAGCTAGCGCCGACTAAGAGACAAAAATGTAAAACTTCGCTCGTCGAGGGTGATTGCCAGAGGCCTAGACAAAAGCATACCAACTGAAGCACAGGATGGAAAAGTATTCAGAAGAGGCTGAATTAGTTCCACTGCTGCAAATCCATGACAAACTACCAAAATAAGTTCAACGCAAGTTGCAAACCTGCAAAAGAACATGAAAGCATCAAAACTTAAGCATCTGTAGCTGAAACAGCAAATAGATGCCACATTTAAACCTAATAAAAACAGCTACTCAGGCAGTATTATGAATATGATTTGTCAGACGGCTTATGTTATAGGACATACAAG
>JAGVVM010001698.1:0-49539 GCA_019149425.1 Psidium friedrichsthalianum
CAGACACACCATATTGTGGAGCAATTTCTAAAACTGCAACTGTCTAAGTTTGACGGAAGTGGAGGACCTGAAGCAGCCTCTCTCTGGATAGAGCAGTTGGAGAAACATTCGCTATCCTAGGATGCTCAAAAGGAGAAAAGCTCTCGTTGGCAACCTATCAACTCCAGAATACAGCTGATGATTGGTGGAAAGCCACCCGCGGAAGAGTCTTCCTGAAGGAGTGGAACCGAACTAGACAGCATTCTGATTGAGAAGTACTTCTCTGAAGCTACCCAAGAGAGAAAGATAGAGGAATTATAAGGCTTCGCCAAGGGCAGATGTCTATGGATCAATACAAAGGAGAATTTGCGAGACTGTCTAAGTTCGCACGGAGGTTGATAGAGGACCCATGGGACAAGGAGAGGAGGTTTGGAGAAGGACTGAGGCCAGAGTTGAAAAGCATGCTGATTGCCACTAGGCTGAGAGACTATAACGAAATGTACAAAAGAGCGTTGGCAATCGGCAGACTTGATGGAGAAGGCTACCGTATTTGGTTCGCGGTTCACGCCTGGAAGGGACCATAGGAGCTTTGGCAAAAGGCCGATACGGGACAGCTGAAGATTTATCCGCCAGCTAGAAGAACCTGGGGAAACCAGCAATATCTACAGGTCCAAAATGCTATGACTGCGGCGGGAGGCATGGGATAACCCTTGCCCGAGGCAGATAGGAGCTTGCTTCAATTGTGGGCAGGTGGGGCATCAGTGGAGGCAATGTTCGAAGAAAAGCCTCAGGACTGCAATTCCAGCAGCAGAGACCTCAAACTGTGGCCGCCCCTCAAGGGAATCTGAACCGGCCGCCTGCACAAGGAAGGGTCTACGTAGTAGCGTGCAAGGAGGCTGAGAACGCGCCAGGGGTGATCACAGGTACCGTTTCTCTCTGTGGTCATACTGCGTATGCATTGTTTGATCTTGGAGCTTCGCATTCCTTTGTGTTTGAATAGTTTGTTGCGTTGTCTAGCCTAGATGTAAACCCTTGGATGTCATTTTGCATGTGGCCACCCCATTAAAGGATAGAATGATTATCATGTTAGGATGTAAGGGGGTAAGATAGCCTTGGGTGATAGGGAAGAAGTAATTGATTGGGTTGTCTTACCCATGTTTGACTTCGATGTGATTGTGGGTATGGATTGGTTAGTTAGACATAGGGTTGTCATTGATTGTAATAGAAGTATGATTCAACTTAATCCAGTGGGCTACCATGTATATGAATTTTTGCGAAACCGAGGAGGAACCTCGATCCCTTGGATTTCGTCGTTGAAGCGACAGATTCGTCTGTTCGGGAAGTGAGATTGGAGGAAGTGCCTATAGTGAGAGATTTCCCGGATGTTTTTCCTCAGGAATTGCCTGGCTTACCACCAGAGCGCGAAGTAGAGTTCGTAATTGAGCTGGCGCCCGGGACGGAACCGATTTCAAAGGCACCGTATAGGATTTCACTGTCAGAATTAAAGGAGTTGAAAGTGCAGATGCAAGAGCTGTTGGATAAAGGATTTATCCGCGCCCAATGCTTCGCCATGTGGAGCTCCGGTGCTGTTTGTCAAGAAAAAAGATGGATCATTGAGACTGTGTATAGATTACCGGCAGCAGAACCAAGTGACGAGATCAAGAACAAGTACCCTAACGCTTGATGATAATATATATGTGTGTTGGCTGTTATTTTTGATCGCGTATCTTCTCTTTTCTACCCCATTATCGTGTGTGCATGTATCGATTGGAGTTTCGCTTCCGTAGGTTAGTGTTTGGCACGAGCGTCGTCTGACCGCGACGAATTCCTGGGTCATCATAAATCGTGGGCCAGGTGGACGCAAATCGATGGGATGTCGCGAGCCCGTAGGGTCCGGGGGCGTGACAGGTGATGTAAAGGTTTCATGTATTCTGTAGACTGGTTTCGTGATACGCATGTCGTATTCGTATGTCTTCGTATCCGCATAATCGTATTTGCATGTCACGTACACACGTTGTATTCGTATTGTCATTAATTCATGCATATTCATCAAAAAAATTCAAAAGAAAAAAATTTCAAAAATTAGAAAACAGACCATTTTGATAGGGCAATCATATTTTGATGATTTTTCTTCCCGATTTTTTTAAAATGACGATTTTGCCCCTTCTAGATAAATTGTCTTGAAAAATTCCAGAAAATTCAGAAAGAAATCCCAAAAACCAGGAAACAGGCCATTTCAACTGGCCAATCCTATTTTTGATGATTTATTCGTGTGTCGAGTCCGCATGTCCGCGTTCGTATATCGCATCCGCATGTTTGCGTTCACATGCTGTATTTGTATATCTATGTTCATATACCGTATTTGCGTGTGCACGTTTGCATATAACGTACGTTCATGTTTACATATCATATTTGTATATCCATACTCGAATATTCATGATTGCATGTCCGCATTCGCATGTATACGTTCGCGTATCTATATATACGTATTCACGTTTTGTTTATCCATGCACCTATTACCATCCATGCATTCTATCTAAAAGTGAAAAAGAGAGAGAGAGAGAGAGAATATCTCACTAGAGCCTGAGGAGTAAACCAAGCCTGAGTTGCCAAATTAGGATATCCATGGAATTAAGATACCGAAAGGGCATTAGGTTTAATTAACTAGTGTAATCAAGCCCTCGAACTCATAATCTCTGGTTCGTAGAAGTAATTTAGTTCTCCCGCTAATTTACTTAGGTGTCTAATCGATCTATCAAAAAATGATTAGTGGCGATTCCGAATTCTAAAATTATTTGAACAAAAAAAAATCAAAGTTGCAATTCGGTAAGGCTTAGGAGAGTCCGTATTAGATTAGTCAATCTAATTAACCTGATAATCTGTTAACCTGGGAATTTTTCACTGATCGAAATTTTTAGGTTGTGATACTAGTCTGAGGTGGGTCATCTTCATACAATCTAATATGTGTTGTGGTAGATGCTGATTGGGATCGTGAAATTGTTATTAGTCATCTCTTTTCATTGAAAGCATGTAGCATTACTGTAGATATCCTCCCTATCTGCCGTATAGTCTCTCGCATGTTCTCTCGATCCCGAGACGTACCTTTGCACATAATTTGTTACGCGCCATCAGCCTGTTCATGAATCAAAGTCAATAGAAGTTATCAAATGCTAACAATTTATATTACTAAAAAAAAATAATCTGAAGTAAATTAGAAGTGTTTGCACTAACCGCTACACCTGCTGCATCTCCCGTGTAAGAAATCTACCGCCGTGTGCATGCACGGTACCACTCCATGTATTTTGAATAGAAGTGAAGTGGCTGTGTTGCAGGATCAAATCGGACTATGTAGTTAGAACGATTGTTTCACATTTCAATCCACTCTCTATGCTTTTCGACCTAATTCTTTGTAATTGGCCTTAATTCAAAGGCATAAAAGGGTTTATGGTCATTGGGAGGATTCGGTATTGGTTGTTGAATGCCAAATTGACGAAGCACTCGGTTTGGATAATACCACTCAACTATGTGAAAATAGATGAGTAGGATACGAGCTGTCTAAATGTCACGCCCCGAACCTCCACGAGCGCGCGATATCTGCGCAACGACGGTCGATACATGCGACATCCCAGGATTGTCGCCGACCTTGAAACCTTAATATCCGAATTTTGCGCTAGCGGAAGCGATACCTTACCCCTGACAACAAATGAGCAAGGACTAGCCAACCATAACACCTCATATATTACACATTCTCAGCTCCATATTATACATCAATATCAGTTTTACAAATATTAACAACAGCAACCAACCCAGGGTGACCACGTACCTCAGCAACCACCGATTCACCATCAATTGTCCTTGCCAACTGGGTACTCCGCCACTTGGATATCAAATCATGTGGTATCCCTGCCATGCTTATATCCTAGGGACTGAAAGGTGGGGGAAATCACCGTGAGAACACATCTCAGTAAGCTCACCCTAATCTCGCTTAGGATATTACATACCATCGGATTCAACTCTAACATGCCCTCCTAATCGGTTGGGTCACAGAAAAGAAACAAGGGCAAACGAGAAATGACACATCATCGAAATAATCAAGCATCCAATAATTCATCTCTACATAGATATTAACAATGCAATGCGTGCACATTCCATCCTCAAATTCCAGTCTCAGCTCTCTAGCCAACTCGACCCGCGTTAAACGCATCAGGTCCGTGCCCTTTTTCCACGACAATATGCATTTTAGGCCCACGCTATCTCAATAATTGACCCTAAATACGAATGGACAGCATGTGAACACTATTATAAGCTCGTGAATAGTCCTCAGGGTGTCGTGAACAGTGATTTCAAAACACTATTTGGCCCGTTTTCGCTCAAATATCCCGAAAATCCATTTTCGGTACCCGAACCTCGCGGGACCCACATCCACCAACTCAAATAGCCTCATTCAAACATGGACAGCAACATTTCACCAATCCACAGAATATTCACAGCCCCACAGAATTTAATTTGCGCAAATACGCCAATTCCGATAATTTTTCCTAAACCGATTTACCACGAATCGCACTCTAGAGTCTATCCAAGAATCATCTAACATCCTACTCGAGGTTTAGGGGGTCGGCTTACCTCAACGAGGCTGATCGAAGTCGGATGGGCGACAGAACGACGAACGGCCCGGCGACGGCGCGGAATTCGGCAAAACCCAAGGAGACCAAGGCTATTCAAGGGCTGAATGGAATGGTTCACAAGCTGAAAATCAATATTTTCACATGAAAATGAGCTCTAGGGTCGCTGGGGTCAACATATATCAATATGAGCCCTATATGAAATTCGGGTAACAAAAAACTAGTTCGTCGACCGACACGACAAAGCAGATTTGGAAGGTCAAACCACCTCGGATCGAGGTGATTCAAGTTGGAATAGAACCACAAGACATTGAACTACAACATACCCAAAAATTGCGATGATCCAACAGTCGGATTTCCGTCGGCGACCGATTGAAATTGAGGCCAGAAAACTGGGCCGCGAGAGAGAGAGATCCGAATTTAGAGAGAGAGAGGAGAGAGAGGAGAGAGAGAATCTGCTGAAAATAATAGAGGAGAGAGAGTGGTTTGATAATAAATATCCTAGAGATAATTATTGCCGGTGACTATTCACCGAAAACAACATAAAGCTGAACGAATTGACTGATTTTTGGACTATCAGTGAAATTTGGACTGATAAAGCTTGGGCCTCAATTATTTCGGTCAAAGCTGGTCAAATTGGTCAAAAAGATGACCGACGAGACATTTCTCGAAATTCGTGAAATTTCAAGACCGGGTGGGACTCAATCGGTGCTGATTTGACTCAATCGCGATCGGAAAATGACTCCAGATTTCGTCGTAAAATTTTTCTAACCTCTCTAAAATTACTAACACTCTCTAGCCATACAGTCTAGGTCAAGCCGGGGGCAAAATGGTCACTTTCCATATTTTTCCTTTCTTCTCGGCACTCTGAAACCAATCGGCTAATTTTCAAGCCTTTCAGGGCAATGTCCAATTTCAATTGCAATATTCCTGAAAACTCGATTATCCAAGCTCGGAATCTAATTTGTGGCCACATTCATATGATAGCGACTCTAGTAAATACTCAGACTAACGGGCGGCTTTTAGGAGCTACGCGTATCGACCTGCAATTAGGTCCACGTACTTAAATTCCTAGCTAGCCATTCCCCTTCGGTTAGTCATCTCGAAATGATCAGTTCCGAGTGAGATTTAACTGCAGTGCTCAATGAAATACATATTCATTCTATTACAAATTCCGAGAGTGGGTCGAATTTCAGGATGTCACACTAAATGTCTTTTCCCTCTGTACAATAATCTGGTAGAATCTCATGAATGTCATCAGTGTAGAGCTCCCAAACAATTTGTTATCGTATTGAAACATATCAAATTAAATGAAGAATTAATTTAAAAGCTAACATTACATTGAACTCCTTGGTTTCTGCCATGACTTACATCGTTGAATGTCATTCTATCAAATTGGTAGCGTTGATGTGGCAAAGTATGTGTGGGCACTCTAGTTGTCTGTAGGGATTGAAACCAGCTGAAAAAAAAAACAGTTACATATATTGTTATACACAATGAAATTTTTTTTTATCACTACAGTGTAATAGGTACAAAAAAAGAACAATTACATATATTATATGGATCGAAAAAAGTTTATCACTCACGAACTAAAAAACATATATATCACATACCGACTACCAAGAGGTGCATCTTCAAAAAGATCACTGCTTCTGATGGATGGTGACACACAATTGAATCGATCCCACACCCAAATTTGCAACACATATAGGGCATCACTGATTTGTTGCGCTGATGGATTGGCGGCATTGTATAGCCCCGATACAACCACGCAAGTGCTGCTGAACCCCAACTGTACGACGTACAATCCATGAGGTTCTCTAGTAATGGAAGAAAAATTACATTTACCTAGCACCTGATTTATCAGAAAATATGGATCATCCAGCCAATTGTAGAATGAATGCTTTCGCGTATTGCATTATGGTAACCTCATCTGTATTAGTCGGAATTTCATCAAAGCGTCCTCTCAGCTAGGTTATCTTTACCATCGAACTACGTATTTGACCGGTTGAGGGTGATGACCAAGTAAATTCTCACAAACATCGCCCCAATTCCTATTAGTCGAGCAAGTAACTGCATTTCTATTAATAGAGAACCCTGTAAGAACCTTGATATCCTGTAAGGTAATGACACATTCACCTTTTGGCATATGGAAGGTATGAGTCTCGGGCCTCCATCGCTCAACCAAAGCTGTAATCAAATGGTGATCAACTTGCCAAAGTCTCATTATCTAAACTTCGTAAAATCTCGAAGCTTGAGCATACAGTTCTATGCGATGATCAAGTTCAACTTCATGTAGTATCGCTCCATCTCGTTGACATCGAAGAATTTCATTATCATCTATCTGTGAAATGTCATATTAATTGTTACTAGCAATTTTATTACAATATAAATGTTACAAATGACAGCTCAGCTGACAAACTTTTTAATTACTTACCTCAGTTGATAACTTTTTTAATTACTTACCTCAGCCTCCCAAATGGCCTACGATCTATATTCAGCTTGCTCTGTAAGTAGTGGATTATTCTCAGGTCCCGATCAAATATACTTTCTTTATGCCTTGTCTACAAATGGAACAGATAAACTTCATAAATATCGCATAATTTCCCTGAGATACTTTATCCATAAGAGTAGGGTGTGAGCATGGTTCCAAGGTAGAACCGAGAATCGGATAACCGAACCTGCGGTTCCCGGTCTGGTTCCAGATTCTAGGAAACTAGGGCCCGGTTCCGATTCCGCATTTTGAGGAACCGCTAGTTCCGGTTCCGATTCCTGATTCTCTATGAAACCTAATCGGAAACGGAACCGGAACCGGCCTCGGAACCGTTATTTTTAAACTTTAACTTAGGCTTTCTGGGATATGGAGATGGCAAAGGAGGGGGTGATTTGTCCAAAGTCTATGAAGAGAGACGTGTTTTGGGGTACTACTGATTTTACTTTTGAGCTTGTCCTTTTTATGTTTGATTTTTGCGTTTAGAATTGTTACATTTCGATCAATGGGATTTTGGTCTGGGTCCTGGGTGGCAATATAACTTAGTGGATTGTTATGATGCATAAGATTGTTTGTGCCTGCATTCATGCTTTCATTGCTTATCTCTATCTTAATGAAATTGTCTCTATGAATGTCTTTTATTTTGATGCAATGGAAGTTATATTGGCAAGTTCCCGGGCACCCTGGAATCGGATCCGGAATTTGTGATGGGGTAGGTTTTAGGTTCTAAGGTATACAGGGTAGGTTCTAGGTTCCGAAAAATAAGAAGCCTGTACTAGCGGGTAGGTTCCAAGTGAACCTATTCGGAACCTAGAACCGCTCACCCCTACATAAAAGGTACAATCGTCATTTACAAAGGAATGAATGAAAAATAATAAGTTCTATTCAATTAATTGAAAATCTTAATTTTTTACATTCTTATGAACTTTTTTTACGAAAAATCATGAAACTTTCTCAATTTTTTAAGAAATTTTTTATGATTTTTTTCATTTTTTCCTGATTGTCCGATTTTTTATTTTCTAAATTTTCAATTTAATTTTTTTTTATATTTTTCAGGCCGGGTCCAGGGTTTGACCCAAATAACAACGCCTCTCCCATTTCTTATGTTTTCTATTATTATTATTATTATTATTATTATTATTATTATTATTATTATTATTATTATTTCTAATTTTCTTTTTCCTTTTTTTCCCTATTCTTTTTTCGAACTGAGTCAATTCAACCCAACTCACAAACCGAAACAGCTAGCCAAAACCCACTCGGCTTTGAACCGGGACTAAAATGACAGAATTTTAGGAATGTTGTTATTATTTTTTAAATATTTTTCTCAATTTTTTCAAATTTTTCTATTCTTTGGGATATTTTTTTTATTATTATAAACAAATTATATGGTCATGTTCATTACATTAGGCAACTAAAACCAACGGCTCATATTTAATCGAAGATCAAATTTAGATTGTCCGATCTAATTATCAGTTCTTACGGTCTACATCTAATAAGGGTTCCCACAAATTTTTTCGTTATTCCTGTAGATTTAGTCATTATTTCAATATTTTGAAAATCATATCCAATTAACCCTCCAAAATTTCAAATTTCATGATGAAATACGGGTTTAATACGCACAAAATATTTCATGAGATATGTATCGACATGCAAAATAGAGATATGAGTAGCGCAAAAATAAGCTATTTCTCGGTGCAAAAACAGACATATATGTATTGCAAAAATAAGACATTTTTCGGACTAAACACCATGTAAAACACCACAATACAACAGCACAACATTGATTGTACAATACTAAAATAGCATGTTCTAACAAGGATATAGCCATTACCTTAACTCAAAAAGCGTGCGTGTGTCGAGATGGGAGAAAATGATACTTCGACTCTTCTTACTTCTCTGCCGTTTACAAAAAATTAATATTACATGCAACAAAATGAAAAACGCAAATGGCAAAATAAAACAGATCATAAAGTGAAATATTACCTAGTTCGATAGCGAGGAAATATTGACGTAATCAATGACCGCGAATACGGACACACCGAAAATCGACGAGTGACCTCCAAAAATTTTCTCACTCGATTCTCTCTATTTTCTCTTGATACTTTTTCTGTTTCTGCCTCTTCAGAGAAAACTCTTCAAGTGTCCCTTACAAAAGACACTTGAAGAACTCTATGATAAATTATTCTTACCGCAGAGACGAATCTCTGCTCCGTTCGGCAGCTTTTTTGTGCTAGACGCGAAAAGAGGGGGACGTAGCGAGCGAAAAAGGAGGGAAAGGGGGCAATGGAAAAAGGGGGTGGGGGTCTTCTCTAGTTCGGCACCGGAGGTGCCAAACAGACCCCTTTTTGGTATTTTTTTCCCCAAGGAGACCCAAATCGGTAAAAATGCAATTTTTTAGCCATTTTTCGTAAAAAGCCCACATTTGGAGGTTTTTTTCTTTGCTTAAACTAAGTTGGTTGAATATGACGACGGTTTGTCCAGCTCCGTCCATTTATATCTTTTACCACTACTATTTGTTGACTGTTCGCTTGGTTTGCCAACAAATAAGTCGCATCATATCCATCTTTATATGGATGTGACTCGACTATGATTAGGTAATAGCGAATCGTAATTCATAACGAAGCAAAACTCGCAAACATGCATGAGGTGCGACACACTCGAAGCGCACAATATCCCTGATTGTAACCCAACCTATCCCCGAACGGCCAAAGCAGGTTCACTGACGGTTGGCATAGGCGTGATTGCGCACTCCCCCATGGCACCACCATCGTTACCCTAATCCGTTTTGTCTTCAAGCCGAGAGCTTCCAACCGAGCATTTTGTTCGCCCTTCAAACTGAACAGTCGTCACATTCAGTCATTGCCCTATGACTTGTCGAGAATAAGATACTCTAAGGCTACCGTCTACAGCTCTCAATCTTAAACGGCAGTCCCCAAAGCAACTAGTATTGAGCCTAGTGTTCCCGGGACTAACCTGTTTCTGGTATTGCTCGACACAGCGAAACGCTTGTGACACGAATCGCGATTTGCAGCACAAATAAAACTTGCAACACGCACAAAGGCACGAGAAGCTCGAAGCGCAGAGAGAAAAACTATCAATGTCATGATCGATTCAATGTCAAATCAAAAGCTTCTTACAGAAGAATATACTGCAAATATAGGTAGCCTAAAATCCTAGAAAGAAACATTATAAAATATGGTATGAGATCTTATTAAAAGGGTAAAGAAATCCTTAAGGATATAATCTAAGACCTAATTGGATAACTCAAAAAAGAAATTACTCAAACTTGTATGATAACTATCGAGTCCCTATCAATATGTACTTTAAGAAGTTAAAGGCGCATGGTTCTCCTGATTGTTGCATAATACATAAAACTAGCTCTATGATAAATCAATTGAAAGGAAAATAGACTTTCAGCTAAACTCTAATTTTTGTAGAATTTTGCAGTGTTGAGCTTGGTTTCAACAAAAAGAAGTTACGAAGAGACCCTTCTCTTTGTTATGAAACTTCTTGCTCTTGTAATATGCAATGACCAGTTTAATTCAAATGGATTAGTGGAGCCTCTCCTGTCTTTCCGATTGAGCAAAGGAGAACGCAACATCACGTCAAGAATATCGAGCTATCGATCGTGCCAGCAAGACGCAACATGGACATGGTTTGCAGCTGATCCGACATGCCATGTAGCCCAAAACAGGGTGGCCGCTCCCCCCGCCACGTGTCCTCACGGCATTCTTCCACCGGGGTGCCCACGGCCCTTCTCTTCGCTTCCTCTTCACCACCATCGTGATTTGCCCTCGTTCATTTCGCTCTTGACACTGTTTCATTTCAGCATCCGCCAACTTGCAGAGGGAAATGAAGGTTTCTTGCATTCACCCCCACTTAACGTTATTATTACGGATCCCTGACTTTCTTTTGCATGTCTCAGCTTGTTTGTTAATACTGTCAAGTCGCTCACCACTCTTTCGGTAATCCTTTCATCAGATCTTTAACTGGGTGCAAAAGAGAGAGGTTTGAATCCTAACGTCCTCCAAGGTTTTGTGTCTGCAAATTTCCCTACCCAAATGACGACACGTTGGTTCTTGCTCCTGCCAGATCCGTGCCTCTGTCAAATGCTTTGGCGCATCAATGTCGTTGGAACGGTGTTCTAGAGCGGTTTACTAACTTTACAGGAAGTTGCGGCGATCAACATTTGAAGTTGTTTTGTGTTCTGTGAAGATTCATTAACTGGCCGAAGTCGTGAAAAAACCTGAATCCATCACAGCGGATGCGCTGGCATTACTCGAAGGGCTCACATTCGCGGGCGTGCTGGATGTTTGGAAAGATGGGATATTAACAATTTGAACTTTTGGCTATGACCCGCTGAAACCCTTGGACCAAGAAAAGGATGAGCTCTTCTTGGAGAGTCATCATGAGAGTCAGGAGAGGAAGAAGAACAACATGATCCTCGATCACTATCCTGATGATCGGGAGGAACCGGATGTGGAGGACGAGGAACAGAACCCTTTGATGTTGACAACATTCTGCAACAAAGACCTCGTCTCAATGATGAGTTGCAACTACTGAATCCATACACAGATAAGATTGCTAAACCTCACAGGTCAATGGTGGTTGACAATGTTGAGCTGACCAAGGGAGTGGTGTTTGAAGAAGAAAAGAAGAAAAAAGGGCAGAGAGTGACACTGGCCGACCTCTTCTCAGCGGATTCTGAGGTCAAAGGAAAACCATATCCAAGTGAATTTGATCAACCCACCAAGCCGTTGGGGAAAAAAGAGCCCGCTTCAACCAAGAAAGATGGCCAGTCTTTTGCCAAGAAGCTGATTCATCACATGGTGTCTGAGGATTCACGCCCCACTAGAAAACTACACTGGGTGAGTGTCCTTTTTCCCAACAAGCTAAGGTATCTTCACAAAGAGAGTCTTTATATCCCTTTTAGAGGTCAATCTTATTTCATTTTGGCTCTGATGAAGCTATTCAGATGAATGTACATCTTAATAATGTGGGGTATCGTGTGGATCGAATATGCGGAATCCTTAAGCTCCTTTTCATTTTCACTTTTAGCACGCATAAGAATTTCCTTAGGTCGTAAACAGTAAACACGGGCAGCTAGCAAACCCAATCTCAAATAGTATGTACTTTTGTTCTTGGAGACACGAACAACACTAATGACAAAATAAGGATAAAGATTATTAGATGTAGTGAATGCCAACCCAATGAATGCAGTTGATGAGGAAGATGTTGAAGAAGAAGATCCATCCGGAGCTGGGGAGCAAGATAAATGACAAAGACGATCAAATGATGAAGCCTGGTTGTATTCACCAACTCCTCGTCACCAACAACAATCAGCAGAAGGACGAGTACCACTCTCTCCTTCAATCTCCTCAAGGCAAGTTGTTTTTCTTCTTTCTTTCTTTTGCATCAGTACAATGCCATAAGTATCAACGCTTGTTAAATTCCAAACAATAGATGTCGAGAGTAGGAGCAGTCCTCAGCTTTCAACTCGTGTCGTTGAAGTAAAACAGACAGAAAAGTGCAAAACAAGGACTGAACTTTCTTGTACCATGGAGAGATGATAGATTTGATATGGTGATCTGATGTGCAAGATGCCCAACCTCCCAAATGAGTGGTCATAAATTGTTCTGTCCGTGACAAAAGCACATTGGCATTAGGCACCCATCTTCCCTTCAGCAAATATTATACACTTGATGGTCTTGACTGGATTCACCATTTATAAATCTGAGTGCTAAATCTGCCATATTACTATTTTCCCGTTATCATAAATCATGGCAAAGCCAGTGACATACATTTATACTTGAAGCTACCAAAAATACAAGTCCTCGCATAATTGTGCACATTATAATGTGGTCATTTTTACTTATCATGCTAACGACACCGGGAGACAACAATAACATATTCTTTGGAGACAAGGCTTACAAGACATGTTATGCGATAAAAATGGCTCCATGGGGGTGGCTATTGAAATGCCACAAATTTTGATAAACTTCACATAGTTCTGAAAGCTAGATTGACTACATATACCACATCAATCGTAGAATATGGGTGAATAACTTTTTATTGTTTCCTAAGACCTTTTACATAAGTAAACCGACAAATCTTTGACCAACAAGTTTGTGTACTTGGATTAACATTGTCTATTATTGTACGTTACTTTCAAAATAAATCAATAAGATATAACAAATAGGTCTTTCAACAAAGTATGTCAAGGAATACATAGTTAGGCACACAATCTCATTTGATCCGTGATGCTAATTTGATTTATGAGTGCAGAGTCAATTGATAGAGATAGGTTTGCCTTAAAAAAAAGTGATAAGAAGTAGTGAAAACATACATAAGTCAAGAAAACTTTGAAGATCGTAACAAATAAATGAAAATTTTTTTTTTTTAAGACTTACATTGGATAAACAAAACGTCCTCCGTAAGTGTCATTTTAGGGCAGTTCTGTAAGAGGTTTGATTTTATATAATCATTTTCCCACGTGAAATGACAAGTCCTGTGATTAAAGGGTCCATCGTAGAAAAGTACCAAAGCATGAATCCAAGTAAGAAAAAGTCAGTGTAGTGGCTTTGATTGGTGATCAAGTTTGACGGTCGGCCCAGTGGGCCACCAAGTGTCCGCCACTCTATGGGCATAGACATCTTTTCCTTTCTCTTTGAAAAAATTACACAAATAGCCATGGAACTTTGACTCAATACGTAACGTGATTTCTAAATTTTTAATTTATTTAATATAACCTCTAAAATTTATATAAATATTCGAGCTAATTCTTGGACTAGATAAAAATGTTTAGTGTTGTCCTTGAACTTAAAGTAATGAAATAATGACATTAGATATTTTCATATAGTTAAGGGACTAGTTTGCATATTTGTCGAAAGTTCGAGGACCACATTAAAAAAATTAAAAGTTTCGGGATGACATTGCACATCAGAGATATAGTTTGAGGATCATATTGAAGAATTCAAAGTTCTAGGACCACGTTATATATCGAAATAAAGTTCATAAACCATTTGTATCATTATCTAGGTAAAGTATGTTTTCTTCCCTTTTTTTCCACCAAAAAACACACCAAGGTTGAAATGAGATTAAATGGGCATTATGCAGTTAACCCTGTTGTTATTTTTTTTGTATTACTTTCCACTTAACGTTGAGATCCGCTAGTTAAATACATATATACATGTACATATGAAGTTAGGTCTGTGATTCAACTCAATGTATTCTTTGTGATCAGTGAGATAGACATACAAGATGGTCGGCTTGTCTACACGTCCAAAGAAATCTTATCACACTATTATTATCGAAATTACGATATCGATAGGTCATTGCATGTGCATGTACAATCTTCATCGTCATCTTTCTTCGTTGTTCTTGGGTTATGGACACGTATTGTCTTATTTTTCCAGGTCTGCCGGCTGTTTTTGCAGATGCCATGGTGTGATCACAACTCGGACGTCTTCTCTGCCGACCATTCTTGTTGCTATTTGGTGCGCTTGGCTTTCCTTCTGAACGAAATTATCTTGTGTTGCAGCCGTTGCTAGGGTTTTATTTCATGTGAAAATTATTGACTCGTCGATGTTGCGCCTTGTGTCAGACCTAAACAGCGATTGTGATTGTGTTATTTTGTTTAATGCCAACCAGCTGATGAACGTGATGATGGGGTACCTATGTCCTCTTGATTAGGGCACAAAGGAACCTGCTCGATCATTCATTTGTCTAAACTTGGGATTCAAAGCTCTTCTTGCTCACGACAATCGACTTCTTGTCCATGTCCATGACCACAAGAACCACCAACGTGAAGGACTGCTCCATGTCTGCTGGCGTTCTATCATACTAGGTTTAGTCACTTCCTACATAATTAACTACCTACCCTTTATTTAATCGGTCATACGTTTTACATCGAAGCAAGCTAATACTTTAATGGACCCGAATAAGATGGTAGAAAATTTTCAATCAGTTATTAACTTGTTATACGGATACCAATTTAAGTTTAGACTTTTAGATTTTATCAATTTAGTCCTAAATCTTTGCGCGAAATTCAAATATAGTCATTCCGATCAATTTTCGCTGGCATGGGTTATCGACAATGACTGAATTGCCACGTCAACACTTCTCCGCACTAGAAAGGAGTTGCTATGGTCGTTTGAAAGGATGGGGATTCCTCATGCTCAGAATTGATCTCCGATTCAGATAATGTGTCAGATCATACTAATAGCAATTGATAATTGGTTGGAAGAATTATATTGGAATTTGGAACAATGGTTTAGGATAAACTTAGCAAAATTAAAAAAAAATAGACTGAGTTGACATATGTACAAAAGGTTTAGGAATGATTCGGTAATTTTCCCGGATAAGATCAACTTTTGCTTGCCCATTATCCTTTGATAATGAATCACAACTAAGGTTTAAAGAACTTCAAATCACATCCTTTAATTTAACATTTCTTATCCCTTTCGCCACCTCTTAACAATAAGCAAGACACCTAGTAAAACAACTTCCAATGCATTTGGTACACGATCGATTTCTCAAACGACATCGAATGTCCTCCGAGTGCACTTGTCCATTGAATCAACATGGCAAACTCTAATCTAGGTTTATCGTTGTAAATAATTATCATCTTCCTTCACATACAAACCAAACCTTTTAAATCTCACAAACACCTCCACAATCATATTTCAACAATTTCCCCAGCTTATCTTGAGACATCAGCAAAAAATCAGAAAGCAATTTTGAAGTGTTCAGACTCCAAAATGACATTGGAAGTTAAATAAAAGAATGTGCACTTTTACACAAGAATCAACATTAACTCCAAGAAAATCTGGTACCATAATTTATGAACTTTCCTTTTCTACTTAGTGATCGTGTGGATTACACAACAATATATAAGTAAGGAATCTCCAAAATCCTCATTTTTTTTTTACATTTAAAGTAATATTTTTTTGAATCATGAAAAAGAGAGTTGTCAGGTGCTTGGACATGGGATTAGTCCACCCGTAACCTCTAAGGTTATTTTACCAATATAAAGAAGTTGCTTATGTTGTAAAGGAAAAGGAAGAGCTTATGGTATTAAAAAATAACTTGAGGATAATATCACATAAGAGTAGGTAAGTATCGGTAAATTATGCAAATATATATTAGTAATTCTTTTAAGAAGTTGATAATTTCGAGGTATATAAACAGAGGTAATCGGATAAAGGTTGGTTACTTAGATTTAGTTAGCAACTTAAAGGGAGAAACGTTGTCAACAATTCATCTTAACTTTGGTAATCTGGTATAAAATTTTGTTAGATTAAATTGTTGGTAAAGTTATGAAAACAAAAGAAAAAATTGACCAAGGCTATTGGTTGATTATTTGTCGTTGACCAAACACAGTGAATGGGCACAAACAGTAGAAGCAAGCTACAGAGCGGTTAAGTCTGCCTGAAACAATGAAGTCTGCGTGATTGGTCGTAATTGGTCGGCGGAAGGAAGAAGAAGAAGAAGAACTCATCACAGGGGCCATTCCGTCTCTCTACCGTGTAAGAATTTTCTGGGTCGATTCATCTTGTCCTTGGCAATCTCTCTCTCTCTCTCTCTCTCTCTCTCTCTCAGTGTCTCTCTGTTATTTTTGGACAGATTTGAGTCTGGTTGCGTTGAGAAGTGATCTGTGGCAGCAGCAGTTAGTGAACTGAAGGGAAATGGGATCCAATCCTAAAGTTCATTCCTTTGATGAGGTCGCCGAGCACAACAGCCGCACCGATTGCTGGCTAATTATCTCTGGCAAGGTCACTTCCTTGCTTCCGTTCTTTTTCTTATTTTTCCCTGTTCCGTATTTTGTAATTGGGAAGATCGTGAGCAAATCACCCGTGGAGTCTCGGTTGGGCCATTTCTTGTTTGTGTGTGCTCTATTACAGTAAGCTTGCACGCTTGCGGATTACTTGCTCTATTGTTGGACTGCCATCGGTATTAATCGTTCTAGATCTGCCGTCCATGTAGCTTAATGTACGTTGGATTGGGTAGGGAAACTCCTTTATGCATGTTTACAGAGGCCTCGGTTCTGAAGGTGCATTGTCCTTTTTCTGATGATTGAGGGTCGCTTTCTTAGCCCTTCACTGTTTGGATGAGAATGTTCTCAACTTGTCAGTAGAGAGGGATATTGGGTGGTTGCTATATCTGCCTATATAGCTTCTTTCTTCAAATTGCTTGGTGTCCTTCCCTCCTTGAGGCGCGAGCCCCATTGAGCTAAGCTAAGCTACTTCTTGCAATTCTTTTGCGATTGTCCTTTTCTATGTTCGGCTTCTGTTTTTGACTTTTCTTTTTTCTGAACTCTTTGTATCTTGTAATTACTAGACTACACAAATCAGCTAGAGGTCAAAGGACTTCCGGCAAACCTCTTCATTCTTATATGTTCTTTTGCATATTCTCCTGATGATTGAAGCTGCTATGAGTAATGGCCTGAGCTTTCGAAACACTCCAGGAGGAACTTTTGCTTGAGAGGGCGAAAAGAATTTATGTTCCTGAGGAGTTCCTTTTAGTTGCTCCGGTCGACTAACCTGTTCATTTGTTAATGCAATAATTAGATTTCCCTTTCAGCATATTGCATCAAGTGTTACTGGGCCTTTGCAAACCTGAATGTTTTTAATCACTGAGGTAGATATTGTGGAGAATTCTCGGCCCGCCCAGTACATTCAGTTCTCCAGTTTCGTTAACCCCATGTTTGAGCATGCATGCCCATTATAGTTGCCTATTGTTCCAACAGAAGCTTATGTAAATAATCTAGAGAATGGACTGATGCTTCTTTAAAAAGTCGATAGTGTTGTAAAACATGAAATAGAAATGAAAAATATATCTTTCTTTATTTTTTTTGTTTCTGTTTTGTCAACAAGTTCTCCTTTCTGTCATGATTCTTGAGATCATTTCCTTTGCAAAAGGGACCTTAGTTAGAGAATGACACGGAATGAAAATTCTTTGATGGCTTTCTGTATATTTACATGAATGGTTTCACAGATTCATTATGGACGTTATACAAATACAACTTCTCATATCCAATTTTTACTTCTTCTAATGTGTTTCTTGATTTGATGTTGAATTAGTTGATCGCTGTTAAAAATGCATTAAACATGATCAGCCATATTCTAGTACATGGCATGTGGAAATTTTACGGTTTTCTTTTGGGACTATATAAACAGCAAGTGGCTTTGTCTCAGGTCTATGATGTAACTCCTTTTCTGGAGGATCATCCTGGAGGGGATGAAGTCTTGCTAAACAATACAGGTGAAACGAATATTAGTCCCTTAAATTTCACACTGATGTGACCACATAAATTGTTATTTATCAATTGCACTGTCTTGGTTGTGCAGGGAAAGATGCAACTGATGAGTTTGAAGATGTTGGTCATAGTGAATCTGCAAGAGAGATGATGGAGAAGTATTTTATTGGCGACGTCGACAGCTCCACTCTTCCAGCAAAGAGTGAGTACGCTCCACCAACACAGGTGCCTTCTCGCCAGGTCCAATCTTCTGGGATTGTGATAAAAATCTTGCAGTTTCTGGTTCCCCTGCTGATCTTGGGCCTTGCATTTGCACTAAGGTACTTTGGCAAAACAGACTAATTAGAAGTCTGAAGAATCAGAGTGTTCACATGAAGCCATGTATGAATTGCCAGTGATCAGGTAGTTCCATTATTGTAGCATCAGAAGATTGCACTGTGCATCATCTGGCTATGTGTATGCGGCTAGCAGCCGAAAATCATGAGACCAATGCTGCTTAGCTTGACATGTTGCTTCTCTATCTGTATTGTACTCTCTAAGTAACTTTATGTCTGGTAAAATAATTGCATCTCGCCTCAGTTTAGGCTACTTCCCATCTCAGCTCCTTTCCTTTGATATTTTTGGCTTAGGGAGATGTGATCTCTGCCTATCCCCTAAATTGCTAGGGGCATGCACGAGTTCTCTTCGGCCCTGAAATTGAGAATTCTTGAAGAAAACATCCCCAAGATATTATGTTCCAGGAAAGTGAAAACAAGAATTGGTGATTGGAGTTGAGCATGTGTTGCCTTTAGATTTTGGACTTGGTTGTATATATGCCTTCTGTGGCATCATGTATTCTACATGAAAATGCTTTCTAGTGTTATGGCACGATGAGTGTGTTGATCTGAAGAAACAGAGTGATCTATGAAGGTGTGCTCGAAGATAGTCTTATGGAGCTAGATTAGAAATATGTGGCTAATAAGCAATCTAAATGACAGTTACAGATAGATGAGATAACAATATCTGAGTAGGCTTCGCCCCAGCCATGATAATCTAAAAGAATCTTACAGAGGTTTTAGATTGTTGGTGGCTACATTTTCCATATAGAATGGCCAAAGACTTGGTAATTTGGACGACTGGATTTATTAGCGGCATTATCGATGTCATATCACATCATTTATAGTTTGATTAAGCTAAGCATCTTATCAAGAAAGATAAGGAAAGAAGATGAGGCTGTCGTGGGCACACGGAAAGGTGACACCGGATAGCAAATAAAACCAATAGAAGAAGCTGGTTGGAGCTGAGCTCGACGACCAGGGGTAACGTAATTCATCAGGGAAGTGGGCAATCTATTACGTCCTGGAGAGGGATTAGATAAGAAGGGCATGATCAGCGCTGAAAGTGACAAGAGAGTATGAAATTAGGAAGCCATGATTGTTGCTTCCTCATCCAGACATGGCAAAGTCTCCCTTCTATTCTTCTCTGTTTGTTGGCTTCCCCTTCCACTGGTTAAGGGATCTATCCACGGATGCTTAGCGTGGCTGTCTTCTTCATCTTGTTTATGAAATGACTTATACGTAGCCAAAATTGATGAGGGAGGCAGACCTTGTCACTGATTCATGTATTTTCTTACTGCTTCAGCTGTCTCGGTTGGACAGGTCAGATGAGACTAAACAATTAATAATCAATCGGTCAAACCCTTGAGAATGACGTTAGATTTAGTTTAGTTCAATAACAAATAGGACCTGCTCTCTCATTCATTCTGTGTTACCTGGAAGTAAAGACGAGTGGGGTTTGACCTGGAGAATGAATGCGTAGCCTCCCCTCCTAAATTTCCTCTTCTTCTCCTAAATTTCAATATGACCGGTTGCTGTCAATAATACAGAGAAGTGATTTGTTCGTTAAACTAATCGAGTAGATACTCTAGAGCGCAATATATGGTATTCCCAACACATAGATATAGGATGAAATGAGATGTACAGGCCGCACATGGCAACGCTTCTGCTCTAAATATCAACTACTGGCCAAAAGTATATTTTGAGCAAAACTAGATTGAGCGAGAGAGATTGATGTCGAGAGATTGGCCGTTGATTGTCCCTTTCTAATTTTAACTTCTGGATAGAAATAAAATTGAAATGATTTCAGAACTACTACTAGAGGAACACAAAAAATATTTAGAAATAGAAAAATGAAATTACGTAACCAAATGGATTATGTTCCAAAAATTACGTTACAAATGAATTATGCTCTATGAGCATATCTGGAGCAGAAATTCTAGTCCAGAAATGTTTGCCATCATTTTGGATTATAGATAGATGAATTATGTTGAAGAAGACTATTATCTTCTCATCAAATGATGGGCCAGAGTGGACTATTCTTTAGTGATTCTTTTATATGATAGGTATCTTACTGTCAGATTAGATCATCAGTGGATAGGTTTAGACATTTGAGTCTCTTTTCCCGGGTTATAAAAATCAAAAGAGACCCCTAATTACCGCGGCCGAGCTAAAGAGAAGGTCATCGTTCTTTTAAGGGTGTAATACCCACCATCAGTACGACCTATCCACTTTGGCAAAGATTTGTCCTACTTCCTCTTTCTAAAGTGAAAGCAGTTAAAGGAATCCCAAGTTTGTATCTAAATTTTGATAATGTCATGCTGTTGGACTTTTGGTGTTACTAGCCTGACGTACTAAGAAACCAACAATGCAAATGGGGCTGGGACCATTTGGCCACCTGTTCGACCAAATAGATATTGTCACAGAGATGGACCGCTTCATTTCATTGGTGTCATGCGAGGTTAACGAGTTTGACTTGACTGATTCAAACAAATCTTCTTTTATTAGTGTCGTTTTCTTGTGATCCTCCCCCACCAGAAAATATTAGGTGCCGCCGGGGACTCCACCATTCTTTTCGCAATTTGATTCTGGACTGGAGTAGCCAAACTGGCTTGAAAAGAAAAGACCCATGAGAGAGAGAGGAGAGAGAGAGAGAAGAGAGAGAGAGAGAGAGAGAGATGCTATGTACATGGTAAGTAGTAAACATACACAACCGCTAATCGCTTTACCTATGAAGTATAAAGATAACAGACACTCACATCTCTATTCAGATATTTATGACAAATTGCATGTTTGACCATGAAAAGCTAATGTCTGATCAACCACTAAACCAGACTCCGGTTACAACAGCTTCTTCAATCCCCCACAAAGTGAAAATCCAGACATCACTACTTAAGAGCTCTACGGCGAGGGCGCACGATGACCGTCAGTGGATATGCCATCTCGCAGGAAAGCCTGAGCACTCGGTCAAGTCGACCCCGTTGCTCCGGTCCCAGGCTGAGGGTAACACCTCGTACTCGCGCAACAGATGGGCCACCCAAGAGTGACGGTGATCAGCCCAAGCTCTTCCCTGGGCAGCTCCTCCTGCCCGATCCGAACGGGGCAAGCCTTAGATCGAACCTAAACACTGAAAGCTCCACCCTCCTCCTCACCCGCGACGAACCTTTCGGGCATGAACCGATGAGGGCCTCCCAGACCTTCGGGTTCCCTGGATATGGCCCACATGTTGACCATTGCTGTAGTCCCTTCGGGCACGTGATGCCCGTTAACCAATGTGTCCGCTGCTGCCAGTCGTGCCAGGACAGAGGAGCGGACCCGGTGGGTGCAGTCGTAGGACCTCCTTCACCACGGCCTGCAGATAAACCAGCTGTGCCGTGTGTCCCTCGCCGACAACAACGCTGTGGTATTTTCCCACCACTTTGTCGAGCTCACTTTGTACCTTGGATTGCACCTCAGGATGCAGCACCATCCTTGCCAGAACCCACTCCATCAAGACGGCAACCGTGTCTGTCCCTCTGAATATCATTTCCTACACCAATTTAGCATATTTTAGACAGTACAACTGTCATCTGTGAGGCAAGCAATGATTGGATAATAATGTACGACCACCACCTCTACTTTATATTCCTTGATATAAAAAAATTCTTAACTCATTTGTTTCATATTTGTGAATTGGATGCTATGAACATTTGCCAATAGATTTGTATAAACAAGATAAGGGGGAGAAATTGTAAAATGAGTTGTGCAGATCTAACTTATAAAATCTGCTTACGTACCCAAAGAACAGCAATAATATCCAAGTCGGACAATTTCTCAGAAGCTTGAAGAGAGAGCAAAATGCTAACGAAGTCCATGCAGTAGCTGTCGCCAGCTTTCTCTCTCATGTTCCCTGATCATTCGGCTGACAAAGACCTTCACCTTAGGCAAGAGTCGCCAGCATCTGGCCCGAATGTTCTGAGGATCAAAATCAGACAGCCAAGAGAAGTGGTCCGACCAGTTGAGCGTGCCAGCAATTGATACGCTTCATCGACCAACCTCTCCAGTTCCTCCGCTTCTTCATTCATATGATCCAGTTCATATCTGCGTCCAAACACTAGGAACATCATGTGGTGGAGTGAAGCTCGTTTGAGGACTTGGTGGACTGTGAAAGGTTCACCATGGTTGTGGCGACCCAAGGATGAAACCATCCCAGAAGCAATGGCACTTCTTTGATCCCCGGTGGCCTTGATTTGCTTTGGACAGAAGAAATGGGCGGCAGCGATTCTCCTGAGCATTCTCCAGTAGTCACTACAAGGAGCAAACCCAATGGCTCGATAAACATCAACCTGTAAGCGGACTCCTTCATGGGACGATCTGCAAACATGGGGCTGTGGAGGATTTCTTTGGCCACGTCAGGATCACATGTGACAATAACACGCGTGTGGCCCAAGCTGAAGGCCATCAACCGCCTCGCGTCATGTGATTGAGCAGCGGCTGCAATCTGGCGATGCGCAAGCTGGTTGGCCATCAGTTTGATGCTGCCAAACCAAGGTAATCCTCTAGGACCTGGAATAGACTTGAAGTTACTGAAGGAAGAGAGCTTCCTCTTGGAAAAGCAGTACTTGCCCCAAGCAGGACCACCAGGATGAGCCCAGTAAACTAGGAAATCGACAGCCAAGCTAAAGTGGCAAAGAGGAGAAACGTATATGCCATCGCAACATGCGGTTGCATAAAAGCTCCGCATAGTTTGGGGGACAACGGTAAAAGCCCAGGGGTGGTATGACATCGGTTTCATCGGAGGGCGAGTGAGAGAGGGAAGCTTTACAAGTTTGTTTCGCTATTGGATTCAGCTAAGAATGGATGGAAGTTGGCGAGGGTAACAGTCTTGAGACGAAGCCGAACCATATAGCACGTATATAATCTATAAGTTGGGGAAGCTGTAATCACAGTAAAGAGGAGTAATAAGTCAGGGAAGATAAGGTAAAAAAGTAAGCGAGAAGCACTGTCAACTAACGAGTGCATGACGACGGATAGAATAGCAATCCCCTTACATCAGGGGGCACGATCCGATCACTTGGGGGAGGATTTGCTTTCATGCTGACGTTGTGGACTTCATAAATCCAAGGACCACCCACCACCACCCCAGGCTTAACATCAGCTTTCTGCATTTTTCTGTCTCGTGTTCATAATTGTTTCATTGAAGAAAGTCAACACTGTGAACAATGAGTATGATATTGGATTCCTCAATCTGAGAGCGGACCTAAAGTAACATAACCCCAACGCACATCATTGTAAACATCGGTGAGACTTGTAAGCTATCGAAAAGGCTGTGGCGAATTTGAAATGCCAAGTTCAAGTACTTTACTGGACAATCTGGGATTGGAATTGTCACAATCAATAGTCGTAAAATTGGAAAGCGTGTGCATCAGGCAACAAAATAAGGTGCTTTCAGACAGGTACCATTGCCAACGATGTCCAATGGCATCTGTCTGAGAGCAGCATGCAATGCATGGACCTGCACCAGCAGTTGGCCTCACCAGCACAACCGTCCGATTCTTAGATTATTCCTGACACCACCTACGTCATGGGGGATTCAATAAATGAATTAGCTTTATGAACAGGATCGCATTGCATTCACCAAATTTTCCCTTCGAGTACGCACTCGAACAAAATTGCAGTCAAGCTAGTAGCTCAATACTGGCCCAGATATGAAGACTCTGGGAAGATCTTCTGTTCCTCGTCTAAATTAACACTCTTCCATAGAGTTTCCATAAAGTCAAATGATAAAAGTTGTGCCAGACGGCATGTCTTTAGACAATGAGAAAAGGACACGATGAATTGGAGAGGCAGCAGACAGAACACTAATAGGAGTATTCCTTCTGATACGAGAGAAACTAATGACCATTAATGGACCAAATAGTCACGACATTATCAATCAATGCAACGAATAAAATCATCGGACTCCTGAATGCAACATGTGCTGACTAAATATTCCCTATTCTTCTAGCCGGGGAAGGGCCCTTCTTGGAACTGCGACGTCTCCTTTTTTTATTTACTATGGTAGCCAATGCTTTCAAGTAGCTTCTCAAGAGTACTCTTACCAACTTGCGTTTCGTTAAGATTTTAGCTCTCTCGCGGCCTTTACTAGCTACTTAGCTAGGTAAGACTAACATATGATCACCTTCAGTCGTTTTGAGTGGTTAATGCAAAGAAGCTGTCCTTCTTGGAACTTGTCAGTTGTAGGCAACGCTTGGCCTGGTGGTCCTGTTCTGGGGGATCAGGAACATACCCATCCCTAGCTAGTTCTAGGAATGGGGAATCAGACCACTAAGACCAGCCCGTGCCCGTCGTTCTACCTAGGATATTCTTTTAGACAATCCGTTTGGAAGTGGGTTAAAAAAAAAAAAAGGGCCATCTCACCTGTACAAATTAAAGAAAAAAGATCTTGGATGATGATAAGCCCAGAAATTAGAACATAGAGACATAATGCAAGACAAAGAAACCTCCTGAATTCTGTGAAATCATTCTTCTTCCCGGTTTTCAAAGGCCTTGAATGGAGCAGCCCCGGACAAGAAGACAAGATTTGACCAAATTTCACTGAAGTGGTTGTGGCCTGGGAAGCTCCCAAAGAGACTTGGTTTTGCAGACTACTTATCCTAGATCCCCACAATTATCATTTGAATTCCCAAGTTGCATGGTCGCCATAAAACAAAATGCTACAGAACAAGTCGAGCCGTCTATGAATATGTTAATTCACATAAGAGTCCATATCTTTAAAGCGTTTGTAAGCTAAGCAATCAAAAATGTTTACTTTACTTCAACTTCGATAATTAAAAAACAATCAAATAAACTTTAATTATCTAATTCAATAATTGATGACTAACTAACAAGTTATCATATGAGCGAGTTACCAGTCACTATTGCATAACCAGCAACATTTGGAACTTATCTGTGTTTCTATATCGTCAGAGACAGTGGTAAATGCTACTCTTTATATCACACACAAAATGCCGTGGTCGTCTGTGCTGTAATAAAGTTACGGCGATTCTGTGATCTATCTGTGAAATGGCACCATTTTGAAGACTCGTTAACACGAGGGTCTCGAAAAAGAGTTGCCACAACTAGAAAAGACAGTGTATAGAAAAGTACAAACTCTGTACATTTGATTACATAATAAAATTTCTCAAGACAGACACTAATCCAACTCAGTGCATATTCTTGGTCATCTTCATCCCGATGTACCAAAGTGGACGCAGGATAGTCGAATGACAGATCAAGTGCAACCCCCAGAAATCTCTCTCTCTCTCTCTCTCTCTCTCTCTCTCTCTCTCTCTCACCAAGTCCCACCACCAAGCTCAATACTCAATAGATTGTTCATAAATGTCTAGTTGCCAACTCCTCCCAACTTGTGACTCTCTTTTCCCGCAAAAGAAAATAACAAAAATAGAATGAAACATTCAAAAGATAAGTGAGCTAAAGTGCACCCGCAAGGAAGGCATCTTCAACCTGAATTAAAGGCAATAATCACAGCATTTAAACTAAATAGAGCCCCTTTAATTTTCTTTTTCTTTTTATCCTGCCTGCCCACCAACAGAGAGAAAAGCGAAAGAAAACCTCCAAACCCTCAGAAACCATAAGAATTGGCAGATATATGTTGAAATAAAGAAAACCCCAAGGAAAAGAAATACTTCATAAAAAAAACAAGATTCTAATGTTGTCTGGCATGTGAACTGCGAAGCGTCACACCATGTAAAAATCTGGTATATCCAAGCAAATTAAGTTTTCCATCTGAGTTTCTGATCCAGTCTTTTAGGTTCAAGTGAGCTGCTGAAGGGTGAACATTCAATTCCTGCAGTTATTGGTAAGAGAATCACAATAAATGTAAGCAAATTGTGCACGAGCACAAGATTAGCTAATGTTTCCTTTGAAAAGACTGATGGTTCATACCCGCGCCAACTCTTCAACTGAGATGACTCGGTTACCCTCTAGTTCGAAGTGATCAAAAGCATCAGAGGCTATCTGCTCCCACCCTTCAAGAGCCTCCAGCTGATGTACGCTGATTGCAGCTGCACAAAACTCTTCAAAGCCCATCCTTCTGTAAGCAAGAGGCTCCATCTGAAAATAACAACTATCAAAATAAAGTGGCAAAAGGTATATTAAGATCCTAAATTCATTCGCTGTCCATTAAAATCCCATCTTTTTCAGACGAGAGAATCCTAAACAATATAGTTGATCACATTGCAACAGCAATAGCAATCGCAATCGCAATAGCAATAGCAATAGCAGTTGGACCATGCGGATGGACACATTATACGGGACTCAGTGCCTTACTGCTTTCAAAATCTCAGGAACCCGGGATTCCTTTGTAGCATCAGTACCATTTCGCTCAAGAACCTGCACATCATCATCCTCATTAGTTTGACTTTACACGAGAAGAAAATGACAGAATTTCCACAAACTACCGACTTCCATGGACATGCAAAAATGGCAATAGATCGACTAGACATGGAATATAGTGAAAGGTGCAACACCACAGTCCTCAAACACATTGAACAAGAGAAGGACCACATGAAGTGCAACCAATAATTCTCTTTGTCCCACAGAAAGACCAAATGATCACATTAACATACGAATGAATAAAGCAGCACTTGTACCCTTCGGAAATTGTCGAGAGTGATGAACCCATCTTTATTTGGTTCCAGCAACTGGAACTGAGCTCTAAGATATACCAGCTCATCTTCTGTCAAAGCTTTCAAGAGAGCCTGCGAGTACCCAAGAACAAAAGGAAACTTAAGGTCACAGTCAAGAGGCAAGTGAAAAGGACCCGCTCATTTGAACTTTGACAGTATGCACATTTTAGCAATTAAACAGGAGGGACCATACCATCCAAGAACGCAAATACACGTGCAAAGTATTAACTTGTTCAGAGAAGCCCCGAAAAGTGCCCACAGAGGGGGGGAGAGAGAGAGAGAGAGAGCTAGATTCACCTTCAAAGCTGCTCGTTTCAAAGGCGTTGCTTGAAGATACAACTTAACTAGCTTAAAGATTAATATGTCCAGAGGAATGGGACGACTCTCATCCCGCAACCAAGGGTGAGCTGCAATTAAACAAATACTATTTTAGTTATCAAACAAAAGCTACAGTCCACTATGCTCATCAATCTGAGTTTTCCCAAGTTAAAGCCAGTGACTTAAGAGAACATAGCATAACATATGTTAAAGCACTAAACAATATACCGAAATTCCAAGGTCAGTGCAGTAATCTAACTTTCCACATGTAAGTGATGAAAATTACCTAGTAGCTAACTACTATTGCCCACTAAATTGGTAAGCAACAAAGACCAGATATCTGCAATAAGCATCTCCACATGCACATGCACAGGCACAAGCACGAGCGTGCACGGAGAGAGAGGGAGAGAGAAAGGGGGGGAAGGGAGGGGGAGGGGAAGTTGCATGTCTACCCATCCATGCATTCGCATGCAAATAGAAGCAAAATTAAGTACAGAAGGTAGGCAGAATTAATGAGCATAAGGGTTTCGCCTTGTGTTGGTGGCAGAGAGATCCTGGCAGAGAGAGCTTAAAGGATCTCAATGCAAGGGAGAACCAAGAAGGTCAGCCCCAATGCCACACACAGTGTTGTAACAATTACTTCTATTTGTGCACCCAAAAAGATTTTTGCCAAATAAGCAGAAAGTGCTTGAGGATCTCGATACAAGGAACAACAGGGAAGGTCAGCCCGAATGCCACTTGAAGTATTTTAACAATTAATTCTACCTCTACACCCAAAAGATCGTTGCCAAATAATTGCACACACATAAGAAGATCACTCTTGGGAGACAGTAAAGTTCCAACACTGAGGTTGTGTGAACCAAGAAATACCAATTCAGCAACTTGCTGGCCCCCTGACATACTAAAAATGGTAATGGCAAAAACAAAGGCTAAAAGCTTGTGTAGCAATTAAAAAGTGAGTTGCTACAGGCAGGACTTACTCAAAGCTTGTACAGCAGTCATTCTTTTTCTGTAGTCCTTGTTCAAGAGCCTTTTCACAAAGTCCTTGGCCTCCTGAGAGACAGAAGGCCATGGTAAGTCCTCAAAATTAGGATCGGCCCTTAGCACAGCGCGAAAAATTCCGGATTCTGTCCTTGCCCAAAACGGCCGGCTTCCACATAACAGAATATATGTGATCACGCCAATGCTCCAAATATCTGCTTCCAGACTATAAGATCTATGAAGGACTTCAGGAGCCACGTAGTATGCGCTTCCGACAATATCGTTCAGTCTTTCATCTGTTCATATTGGAACAAAACAATTAAATATCCTGAGCTGATACTGACAGTAACCCAAAATGAGTATGTGGACGCGATTGGCCACAATAATTGACGTTGATTAAGCCTTAAGTTAAATTGTCTATGCATGATTTTACCCTGATAATTTAACAAACCACAAGAGGATATTCTCTTCGGTTAACAGGACAGTTCAAGTTTCTAATGGTACATCTCTAATTCTACTTGTGTCTAAGTATTGCTTAGACTGTGGAATTTTGAGAAAAAGACTGTACAAGTATAAATCGTGTTACCCTTCAAGCTTCGAAATTGCTTGTACCATTTTAAGTAGGAGGGAGAGCTTTTTAAAAAATCAAAAATAAAATTGCCCACCCTCCTCAAGAGAAAAGAAAGCAAGGAAAAGGACAAAAAGAAACTTACTCCAATACTTTTCCCAACATAAACTAGGAAAAAAAAATTGTACATGAAACATCGGTTTCAAGAGCTTTGTACCGCACATATTTACAATAGTCTACATCACACATGCATAAGATTGGGTGAGTACCCATAGACACATGTATGAATACGTGCCACAAAAAGAAAAAAAGATGCGGTATTTAAGTTGTTGAAATCCCCATGACCTGTTTATAAACAAAACTTATCATCCCATCAATCATGCTCCATAGATAGTTAAATAAAACAAAATACATAAATCACTCAAAATGCCTGCACATTTGATTCTGGATAATATCTGTCCACTTTAATACAATTCATAACTTCAAGAATTGAATTTTTATTCACGACTAGAATCTCACTGTGATACTTGGATTGATCCACCACCATTCACTAGTTTTGTTGTCACAGGGTGCAGCTACTATATTGCAACAGGACATGAAAGACTTCATGACAGCTAGCCATTAGCTGCTTTTACGCTTTCTTTATTGCCAAATACAGTTCTTTATTATATTCACTTAACTATCGGAATGCTAATAAGATGAAACCCGTGATTAAAAGAATGATTCTACTTCTTTCACATCTACAGGTATATGGATGTTACTCATGAAGGAAAATCAATCACGAAAAATTCTGAATACCTGGTCGGATGAAGTCAGAAAGACCAAAATCAATAAGCTTCATATCAGCATCTTCACTTCTAGATGTGAATAGGAAATTCTGTCAAGCAGCATTTTCCTGTAAGTAGTGGAATCTAAAAGAGCATGCACATGTTATGTTATACGACACTCCTCTCTGTGTGTAGGTGTGTGCGCGTGCATGTGTTTTTGGGGTGGGTGGGCAGGTGGGGGTGTGTGTGTGTGTGTGTGTGTGTGAGAGAGAGAGAGAGAAGAGTGAATTAGACACACGCACTCACACCCCATGGGTGCCTACATGCGATCAAACATAGTCACACAAACCTGTGAGCACCATTAAAACCATGGCAGGATCTTCACATTATGAAAGAAAAAGCTGAACAGTTTTTCATACCATAATTAGAGTAAGATTATGATAGCAGACCTCTGGCTTTAAGTCACGATGCACAACACCTTGCAGATGACAAAATGCAACGACACTAAGAATTTGCACAACTATTACTTTCGCATCTTCCTCGGAATATCTTCCTCCTCTGTAGCAACAACAGAGAGAACTTTTCAAGGTCTTATTTACCAATGAAAAAAAAAAAAAAACCAAATGTTCACAAATTATCCCCAACCTCGATAAAATTCTGTCAAGAAGTTCCCCACCTTCACACAATCTGATAAGACACAAAATTCAAAATTGTCAGACATCAATAGTGAAAAGCTTTTTGATAACTCAGTAGTTGTGTAGATTCTTTCCCCTCTTCCAGTTTATTCCATGTGATCAGGAAGATTACAAAGCATATGAACATCTATGGCATGCCTTTCTTCTGCAGCTCGTTACCCTCGGTCCTCAATGAGTTCCAAAGGCATAGTTCAACAGCTAAGTAGAACCATCATAATAATTCAATCTAAAAGCCAAAGTATGAATCCTAAGTTCTAACCCCATCATGGGCGAACTATTTTTGAAAATAAGAGACAAAAGCAGCTTTAGCCACGATGTAACTAGTAGGGGACAAAAAGAAAAGACATACTCCATGACTATGTAAACGTTATTGGCATCCTCACATGCATCATAAAATTTGACCAGGTGCTTGTGGCCAGATAGAGCCTTCAAAATTTTCACCTCCCTGCGGACATCTTCAATTGATATTGCGGTTGTCATCTGCCACAAAAGTCATGATAGGACACAGATGATGATTATACAGTACTAAAATGAACGTAAAAATGCATTAGCGCCAAACTACTTTGCACCTGCAGAATAGGACTGATACTTCAACCACACAATCAGGCCGATGAAAACGATTAAGTGAAGCAGGAAGAACTTCCAAAATGATATATACTCGAAATTAAAGAACAGCCCATAGAACTTTCGCCAAGCTGACAATGCATCTCCTCGTTTCGGCAGACTTACTACGGCTAAATGATTTCAAGACACTATTATGCCAAGGATTCTGCCTGAATCATATCAATCGTGCAAAAATCTTGAAATCCACAGACCACATTTTTTATATAAGTACAATAATCAGAAATTTCTTAAGGTTCCTCAGGCCAGGACATATTAATTTTTGATTTCAGAAATTGCAAACATTACGACGATTAGGCAATGTTATTGTGACAAACAATGGCAGTGCACGGACAATAGCCAGTGACATCACATCAGAAGCAACATTGGCTACAGATATCACATTCAAGAAAAAAACTGTAACAGGGCAGTCAATAATATCCTGAATTTCAACAGGAACTGGAATCCACACTTAACGCTCGCATGCAGTGACAATTAACCTCTGAAGTCGGAATAAAGCAGTAAACAGATTGACAACCCAATGAAATATGCATGCCCGGATTGAATCATGCAATGCTAGCATTTTTATCAGGCAAAAGTCAATGTGGTACTGGTTCATTCACTAGCATCAACTTCAGTCCCAATAAGTTTGCAATTCGGGCACCCATGGACAAGTATGGGAGCGATCACGAAATGGATACAAGAATACTTATCGAATGCTCGTACCATTCGAAAAGGAATGCGAATCCCACGGGGAAAGGTGGGTACCTTAGCCTTGGAGATGATCTTGACGGCGAGAAGCTGATCTTTGAGGTCGCCCTTCCGGCCCTTGGCAGAGCAAGTATGACCAAAATGCCCCCTCCCGACTTCCTTCCCGAGCTCGTATTTGGCCCCGAAGTTCTTGTTGTACCCGAAGCTCTTATCCAGCTGCTGCACCTCCGCCTCCGCTGCCGCTGCCCCACCTCCTCCATCTCCTTCTCGGCCTTCCTCGGGGATCGTCCCGTGCTTCGGGGACATGTACCCGAAGCGCTTGGCCAGAGAAGCCTTGATGTGCTTGGCGGGGGACGGCGGAGGGAATGGGCGCCTGAAGAACTTGCGACGGGGGGTGGCCCTCCCGGGGGACGGGGACACGCCGACGCCATGGGGATAGGGGCTGGCCCAGGGGCTAGGGTTAGAGGGCCTGGCGGGGGTGGCGCTGCCATGGCGGACTTGGGAGGGAGTAGAGGAGGAGGAAGAAGGAGGAGGAGGTTGGGAGGGATTGTGATCGCCGAAGACGGAGATGGTGACGACGTCATTGTCGGAGGCGGCGGTGGGAGCGGTCTTGCCGTAGCATTGGCCCATGGCTTCCGCTCCGGCGGAAGAAGATATAAATACGAGAGAAGGGACCGATGGGTCAAAGAGACTACATCAGACGGTGGAGAAGAAATGCAAAGGAAGCAGATCTGACCGCGAACACCAGGCAGATCCCAAAACGGGCGCAAAACGATAAACGAGGGGAATGAAAAAGGAGCGTTTTTTTTTTTTTTTTTGCGCGCAGAATCAGAATCAGACAAAATGGAAGAGAGGAGCAGGGGAGAGGGGGGTGGCGAGAAGAGAAGTGACACAGAGAGACAGAGAGAGAGAAAACGACAGGAACCCACGATTCTTAAGGACCCTGTTTCTGATTCTTCTCTCCCTCCCTCCTGTCCCCGTCTCTTCTCTTCTCCTCCCTCCCCTCCCTCGCTCCCTCCTGTGCTCTCTTCTTTCTTCCTCTCTTATCTTCTTCTCCTCTTTACTTTCCTTCTTGTTCCTTCTGTCTGGTTACGCTGTAATAACTGCCGGCGGTTGTGGCTGGTGATTGGACTAGAGAAGGAATAGAGGAATGAAATGAATAGGATCCACATCCATCCCGCCCCCAATTCACATTTTCCCGCACAGTCAATATACTCATTTCACGCCTATACAGACGGAGTGAGAATTAAGCATAGTCGTGTCGGGGTGGCATTATTAATTAGAGGTGTGCTGGCATCTCGAGCCTGATTGCTCGAGAGGTAGAGAGTGCCGATAGATGTGCGTGGGGAGATTTCTTAATGCGTAAGCGTGTAGCCCGAGACTTCTAAGATTCTGCATGATGTGTGGCATTTTCTCTGCGGCGCTGGTTCAAAAATGGGGAAGTGTGATGTAATTAGCTCAAGGAGGAAGTGTTGTTTATTATTTCTTAGTTTGCGTCATTTTGTCGCCGGCTTCCTCCATCCCGTGGTGACGGTTGTCAACTCCGTCTCTCCATTTGTTAAAAGCAGCGGACTTTTCCTTCGTCTCTTTTCTTTAATCTCTTCCGGCCGTCACCGGTCATCATTAGACACTATGCTCATGTTAACGAAGCAACCACAACCCCCCGCCGCGCCCGCGCCGCCCCCGCGCGCATCAAACTCACTGCGGCTCTGCCCACCATTTTGGTGAAGGCTGGGATCCATCTGACTTCTGAAGCCTCAAGAAAAAGTAAGCATTTTGGGTTTTAGCTGGCACCTCTGCGTTCGCGTACCAACCCATTTACGCCGGACTGGAACCACCTTTGGGGATTGATCCTGGAGGATCAACTGCCTCATTACATACCCGATGCCCACAATTTTATTTACAAGACTGGATCGCTGCTTGCTTCTCGCTTTGAAATCCACTAACTTTTATCTCTTAACCGGCTCCCCATTAATTCTGTTACTTCCTGTGTTGGGCTCTGTTGTGGTCCAACGTAAAAACTGCATCTTTATTTGCAGTCTGCAAGGCAACTCCCCAGCTCAGCGCCGCTGCATTGTTTTATTATGACTGCCCGGATTCAGCGTGAAACATAAATTGCTCATATTAGATCAATTAGCGTTAATTTAGTAAATGCCATCTACACTCTGTGATAGAATAGAAGCTATCGGATCGTATGGGTAACTTACTTTGCTATAGGGTTAAATTTCAGCTAATATTTTAGTAAACGCGAGCGTTACGACGAGAGACCTACTATAAGACAAGCCGGTATTATATGTTTGTTGCCTTCTCTTAATAAAGAGAAATAATTTGAAAGAAGCGAGTCGACGGCCCGAGATATTTACTAAATTTAGACATGCATGTTCGCGTTTTGTTTCCTTTTCAAAATCCCACTTATTTTAGATATAACTTATACCATTTAAAGCATATTTGTTTAGAAAAAACAAAATGAACAATGACAAAAAAAAAAAAAGTTTCCCAAATCCACTTAATCACAATGTAATAATTTAATATAGATGTCGAAAATTGAAAAAAAAAAAGTTAGTGAAAAATTAATTTACACAGAATCTGACAGAGAATTAAATTCTTAAAGAATTTTAATTTTATTAATCATAGGAACATGTGTAAAATGAAAATTATCAAACTTCTTTGTCTGTTTTAATATTCCCTATTATATTTAACTTTTAAAATAATAATAAAAACAAAAATTTGGCACCGGCGGTGGCGTATCGAGGACTTCTAGTATGGTCCCATCCGACAAATGATTTTATTACAATTTATTTACTAAATTTTATGAACACAAAGCGTTAGACAAACTGCAAGAATTAACAACGGGGCATCAAATTAATTTATCAATAAATAAAACTAACATGACAGCAAGGAATGAAGCATTTTACCATAGTAAATATGGCGCGGTTTACCATGTAATGAATTCATATATATAACTTCGGGGGCTTCGCCTTTTTCGAGAAATCCTGTGATTAGGTGATGTAAATCTATGAAGGGATTTATGATATAAACGAGGTGATCGTCTATGGACGGCATGTCGAGTATGCTGAAGAATTTGTATTATGCGTTCCCTGTCCTATATACGGCGGTGGTCTGTCGATTAGGCGTGCATAAGCTCGTTTAGCTGGGACGTTTCCCTAGGATAGGCCGCTGCATTCTCCTGCTTATTACGGTCAAGATCGCTCTCTTCTCTGTATACTGTATCTCCCCTTATTCTCTAAGATTATGTTAAAAGCTATCTGAAATATCATAAAGAAACAAATAGATATTCCAAAAACAATGAGTATCACAAGAGAACGTGAAAGTACTTTCACCTCGTATGTGCATAATGAGAATAACACATGAAATCAAAGAAGATTCAAATGTTCCATTATGGACGTGGCATATGATTAAAAACTCAATAAGCGACATGGAGAATCTCTCCGGCATGAGGAGATCAAAAATCACGGGACCGGAGTCTACCCAATTACATAGTAGCAGCAACATGAAGAACATCATTCTTGGCAATACATATGAATTTCACAAGAGATCAAAGATAAATCTCACTAAAACTCATATTGAGTTCTACCCACAAAAAATCTTGTGAAGGAAGATCCAGATGAAAATCAAACCAATCAAATTCAAGAACAATGTGTTGCAAGCTATTGGAGCACGACTCGACCTTCGATCGTCAGCTTGATGAAAACCAGACAACACCATCTTTTATGGATTTTTTGCCTCTATTTCTCTCTTATTACTGCCTCTTGGCAATCGTTTTTTTCTTCCACGTCATAAAATAGAGGAACCCTATTTATTCATATCAAATATAACATCTCATTAATTTCCTCATATAAATTATTTTGTATGAGCTCAAAGGATTGAGCTTGCATTTCACTGAACTTCTTCCACATGGAAGTGAACCTAGCCTAACAATAAATTATGGAAGGTCAATTTTTATTTCTCTTGACGTCACTAACGATAATTTCTGATTCTTTTATTATTTTATCTACATACAAACATAAGGGTCATTTTGTTTTGTAGAAATTAGTTCTATTTTTAGATAACCAATTTTTTCTCATCGAATTAGTTCATTTTATCAAGCTAAAGAAAAAAAAAAGTAGTCTGATAACTGAATATCAAGAAAACAACGAAGTAATTTGCAGATAAAAATCGTCTCTACACCAGATCATTTATTGTGTTGAAATATACAGATGCCTTACTTTTGTTTGCATCCATTAGTTTTTCTTATTGTAATTATGTCATCACACCTAATACAATATGGAGAAGAAATGCTTTTGTTTTATAAAAGTACTGAGATTGCATTGCCAATTACCTCGAAAAAGTAATAAGAATGTATAGCATGACAAGACATGCTCTACATTTAGCATGAGAAGACATGCCTTCTTAGTAACATGAGTCACATGTTTATCATTTAGCATGAGATGACATGCTTTTTTAGTAAGTACCATGTGTCACATGTTTATTATTAATCAACAAACTCATTCGATATTAACGAAAAACAATGATGTGAAAAAAAGAATCATTTAGAAGATTTAGTCTTCTTCGTGGTAATGTGCGGGCCCGTTCTACTCGGCCTGAAAATAGAGGAGTGCCGGGAGATACACCTAAATGAAGGTTTTTAAGGCTCGACTGTAAAAGAGGTGCCCTTTGGTCATAGTATAGCAGTTGGAACAAACTTTCCAAATTGGTATTATGAGGCTCCTAACTCCCTCTGAAACAAAAGTTATGGTAGCTTTCGGGCACACTATGCGAATTCTTGATCGTTGGTTCTATGATATTATAATTCAATCCACGAGTGGAACCTACCGAAAAGAAGAAGAAGTGAACACTTTGGTGGGGAACGAAGTTTCATGTTTGGATTTCTTCAAAGCCCTAATTTGCTACTGACTGCATCACCAAATATACAATCAGTGGCTTGCTTTCAATGTACACATTACTTGTGACCTAATCCATTCCCGAGCCAGCCCTCCCTCCCCAGACCCGCCTGTTGTATTTTGGCTTGTTAGAAGCTCTAGAAAATCTTCAGCAGCCGCGTCTTCTTCTCATGATATGCATGTTGCATGTTCTGATCCATAAGACTAATCCCACAAAAAGAAGTATTAACCCATGATCACAGAACCTTACTTTACCTTAGATAAAAGTATGATAAACAGGTATCATGTAAGATAAAATATGTGCTGTGAAACACCTCTTAATCCGTTTAGGAGAGTAACATGATGAGAGTCACTTATCTAGTGAAATCTGCGAGAGCTACCTTTAAAGGCCTACTTACTTATAGTATTGTTATTATCGAACCGGAGTATCCAGTTCAATTGGCCATCATATGGAAAAATGACGCTCCAAAACACTTATGAGGTCAATAAAGTTGTTAAAGAACGTCGGACGACTACAGTGAGTTGCTTAAAGGATTCATGTTATTTTTGCCATTTTCCTTGTTTTTCCAAACTTTTCCAAAATACAGGTAATGTTGGGTCCAAATAAAGTTGGACAATGAACTAGTCTTTTGAAGATTCATCTAGCATCATGGGTTAGTTAAGGCCCAAAGATGCAATGACCTACCTTGTCACGAAGCTCTAGACCTCTTCAATCCCTCTTGCATCTTGTTTGCTCGGACGCTTCTTTAAGTTAAACTGGGCTCGCCCCAGAGCATGCAGGACACTGAAACCTTGCTTATTCTATCAAAGCAGGGTGAGATCAGAACCAAAAGCCCAGGCATGAAGGCCCAATAGTAATCACTGTTTTAGAGAGATGGCTCAAATGAAACCAGTCAGTCAGGCCCGAATCAAATTGATTAATGCGAAGGTGGGTACCCAATGCCTCTAATCTGTAGCTGCATCTGACCCAATACGACCCACAAAATCAAACTTGGTAAGATTCAGTGTTGACGGGTTCATATCACTTGGTGAACTGGAAACCCTTCGCTTGAAGCTATGAAAAGAAAGAATTGGTAAAATCGCGGAGGTAAGGTTGGTCATAGCAAAGTGCATTTATTTATAAGTAGAGTGGGGACTGATCTCTGTTGGCTTCCCTTTACTAATGTTATTATGTCTGCTGGCATGGGACGGTGACCGGCACAACCTGCACGACGCCATCTGATTCGAGTTCAATGTAACTGCACAAGCGATGAATGAACGGGGGGGAGATTCCTTGGTGAGAAAGAATTGTTTGAGTTTGGTGGGGTTGGTTTAATTTGAGTTGGAAACGCAAGATTTCTACCTAACCTCGCAATCCTCCAAGAAGAAGAAGAAGCCACAGATTCCTGGAGTGACTTCAAAGGAACTCGCCACCGGCAACACACGTCCAAAAACGTCAAGCATATTTGCCGTAGCTTGTCTTTATAAGCTGCAGCCCGTGTGGGCCTTGTTTTAAAAGAAGATTAGGATGGAGGAGGAGGAGTAGTGAGTTTGGTTGGTTGAGACGTTTATGTGCAAATGTTAATTCATTATCACGGAACCATGATGCGATGTTGGTTGCGCCTCATGGCCATGGATTGACACGAGTGTTATCTGCACCTCGACAACCCATTATGATCATATTATGATCTGATTGCATTCAAGTGATGGATTGCGTTGTGATGGATCTGGGTCAATTAGGCAACAAATCATCCCCTTGAAACTGTATAAAGGGTCTAAGCGATATTGATCAAGCTGCTGACATATGGAAAGCTCTGGTATTCGATTCCATAGCTTGGCGATGAGCTTTCCATTTGGAGGCGTGAGGAAACTTGGGCATGACCGCAAGAGTCCCGCAATT
The DNA here is from genome assembly GCA_019149425.1 of Psidium friedrichsthalianum. Lineage (NCBI taxonomy): Eukaryota > Viridiplantae > Streptophyta > Magnoliopsida > Myrtales > Myrtaceae > Psidium > Psidium friedrichsthalianum. The sequence continues at coordinate 38,756 of JAGVVM010001698.1, forward strand.
TGCTAATTGTTTTGGGTTTTGTGGGTAAGAAGACCAAGGAGATGGATGTTTAATTGTTTATATAGGGATTGAGCAAATGAATAGATTATATGCCCGCGGACTAAGGTAAACATTTCGAGGAACAAGCCACACACGCTATGAACATTAACAGCGTGCCTTATCCCGTGAAGATTAATTAATTAATTTGGGAGCGAAAAGGGAGAACAAATCACCGTAGGATCGAGGCTATCAAGCGGCGGCATTGTCGACTTTCGCGATGGGTTCTTTCCTATTCAAATAAACGATACGAAGACGAGGAAAGCGACGGGTGATATATCTGTAGTCCGCGTCAATTGACTTAGCAGCATGTTCTCTCTGTTTTGACCTCTTCCTGGAGAAACTCTGGATTCATGATCGATAGATACAGAACGAGAATGGTCCTGCTGATGGATGGTCCTATTTGTTGCTCATTTACTCCCTTCTCCTCCATTAGAGATTTTCTAAGAGCTCGGGATTATAAGAATGTGAATGTAACTCCCCATGGATGGAAGGAAGAGGAAGACAGAGACAGAGAGACAGAGAGACAGAGCGGAACAGGGGCCATGTGGCCACGTGACTCTACTTTGGTGTCTCTGTCTTTTGGTTAAAATACAAGGAAAGAAGCTGCGTTATCCCCATCGCATCTCCCACGTTCGCTTCGCCAACATCTGTGTAAAGATGGTGAATATGTACATATAACTATAGTGTCTTTTTCTTTTTACTGCGACAGAGGCTCCCTCACTTGTATGTAGGCTGGCTGGCTCTGGCTCTGTCCTTTGTCATGGAGCCTTGTCATTCACGAGAAGAGCTTCTCACCGTTCCCTCCTCCTCTCATTCACAACCTTGCATCGCCAAAACTAGACTCTGAAGAAAATGACAAAGAATAAACAATCCCACATGCGCCTTTTCTTAAATGTTATTTTACGGAACCAAAAGATGTTGCTTGTGCTACAGCATGATAGCATTACCACCTATTGCTTTGCTTCCAAATCCTAGACTTGCTTTTCTTGCGGTGCATAGTTTGTGATTGTATGATTCAACCCCTTCGCCACCAATCCACCCTATTTCTTTCTTCTTCTCTTTCCCAGTCGCGAAAACTCTAATCCTCCCCCCTAGGAGATAGAGTCTCTCTTATTGCTTCTTTCCTTTTCTATCTTCTCTTTGCACTTTCTTATCCCCCCCTGTAATCTTCTTCTTCCTTTTTCTCTGGATCTCTCCGTCAGAATCTCGAAAGCCTTCCCTTTCCCTCCACGTTCGGATCCTTGTTTTCTTCACCCGCGGGGCAGAGGAGAGAGTCAAGATGACGAGGCTCTTTCGATCCAAATCTTGTGGACTTCCGGGAACGACAGGGTTCAACAGGGCTCAGCCAAGACCCCTCATCCCACTTCTGCCAACGACTGCATCGACGTGGTAGAGTACGACGAGGAGGAGCAAGAGGAGGAGGAGGAGGAAGCGGAGGAGGAAAACGAATACATGGGAAAGAACGGTGGCGGAGGAGGAAGAAAGTGGGAGAGGCAGCAGCAGCAGATGCCGATATTGGACATTCTGGTCGGAGTGTTGAGGAAGTCGCTGGTGACATGCAGCGTGGAGAGAGACGACATCTCCTCCACTGACATCAGCTGGCCTACGGAGGTCCGCCACGTCTCCCACGTCACTTTCGACCGCTTCAATGGCTTCCTCGGCCTCCCTAAACGAGCTCCAGCCACACCTCCCTCCCAAGGTCCCTAGTGCCAGGTGAGCGTCTGCTTTAATTCGCTCGTGGAAAGTTCTTGACTGCTGTTCTTGCTATTGAGTTAACGTGAATCTCACTCTCATCCCTGCGTTCCTTTGCCCGTTCTCGTTTCGTACATTCTGAATGAACGCAGCACCCCGTGTTAAGTGGGAGATGCTGCTGCGTTTTTGTTGATCAGATTAGATGGACACCACAAGAGCGAGCCAGTGCATGATCCACTTTCATTCATGGGATTATCCAGTTACTCTGAATCTCGATGACGACATTATATTAATCCCCGGTCACAATAGCTTAGGTGACTGGTTTTATTTGTACAAGTAGAACCCTTTTCAGCTTGTGTGCTTCTTGTAATTCAGAGTAGGGTGTTTCAAACTTCGATGCTGAAGTTCATTCTAACCTTGTTATCAGTTTGATTAATGGGAGATTGGCATTGAATGCAGCGGAAGATTAAATTCTTCATCATGCATAAAACTCTCTATTTGTGGGATTTCGTGCTATTGATCACATATCCGTTGAAGTACGTTTCGTTGGATGAGGATGCAAGAATTCACTAAACCCATTAGAAGACTAGATCAATGAGTTTGTAAGAAAATAAGCACATAATGATTCTTCTTTTCCTTAAGGTCCAAAGCATAGAGCCATATACCGAATCGCATTATGGATAGCATAAAAGTGACTCTATGTGAAATATGCCCCTGGAAGATGTGGTTGCAAAGACATATATACGTCAACAGAAGAAAGTACGGTGAAGAAGCATCTTCTGATACATATAGTCTATTCAAATTTTTGCCAAATGGCATGCAGAGTTTATATGTGCCCGAGTTGGCTGTTAATTGCTAGGTATATCAGTAGTTCTTCTGCAGTTCTTATTCAGGGAGATTCATTGACAGTTTGACACACTTATGTCCTCAACTAGCTAGAATCGCTCATCAGATGAACACGATCTGAAATCCAACATTGTATGTTGTCCGGTTTGGGTTTGGTGCTTCTCCAATTGATATGGTGTACTCTGTATTCTTTGCTTCAATTGACTCACTCAACCAATCTTGATTTTCTGAAAATTACCTTGTAATACTTATCTTTCAGTGCCAGCGTATTCGGAGTTTCTGCCGAAGTCATGGCAGTTGTTTCTATGATGATAGAGGGAACAGCGTTCCAACAATCTTCTAATGATGCAAAGGCGACTATATGCGGAAGGAGGGTTGAAAGTATGATCTTCTTTTTGCTCTGAATGAAATATTCCTAAATGTGTTAGGGCTTCTTTTTTCCTGTGACTTTGACATTTTTGCTGCCGTCCCATCTTCATGAAGGCAGAGGAATATTCAGAATAAATGCAGAGATAAGTCAAGAAGAGTGCGTAAGGGAACAGCTCAACAAAGGTGCTGTGCCTTATGGAATTGATGTTCACTGTTTGGCTGGTTTGATTAAGGTAAGCAAGTGGTCGTCATCATTGAACTCATAAATTAAAGTTACCGTTGTCGAAATTACTGCACTCCTTTAATTCGTTGGACTGTCCCTTTGGACTTGGCTCAGCTAGCCACTTGACTTCCATGCTTCTGAGTCAGCGGTGAATGAACTGATTCTAAATCCTAATTCTGCTCTCCTCTTGGCCGGGCAAGTTGATCTCATTTTCTGCAGCTATGTTTTATTATTTTACTTTTTTTTTTGTGTGTTTTCCTCATCTGTAGGCATCAACTACTCGTAGAAGTAAAATGGCTATGTCCATTTATCGGTACTTAAACAAGCATCCTTTCTGGCTACACAACTTAGGACTAGACTGCTTTCCCTACGTCTATACGATTAACCCGTGGGATGCAGCTTCAGTCAGTGGATTTGAGGCTCCCAGAAAGGAAATGTCTCCAGAGTCAATCTGTTAGAAAGGCATAATACGATGGATAGATGAGACCACTTTGCTGAATAAAGTTCTTGGAATGTATTTGATAGAAGGTTTGGTGTATTTTTATTGACCGAGTTTAGTGACGGGAGTGCCATTTGATGCAGGCATGGCTCAGAGAGCTTCAACAGGGGTTCTTGATTCTCTCACACCAGAACAAGTCAGGACATGCAACACAGAAGAAGAGTGTAGCAGCTAGTAAAATTAATCCCTCCGACAGAAGCCGCCCTGCTGACTGGGCCATCAACTTGATGGCGGATGTGGTGCGCATGAGGCACACAACAAGATGAACGCGGCGGAATATTGCCATGGTTTTTGCACCAACATGACTCAGGTGATTGGGGTTTGCGTATTAATGTTATAGGGCTGATAGCTTTCCATTGCCTTATGTGATGGAGTATATTAGTCCTTGATGTACTTGAGGAATATGAATTGGACACTATGTTGCTTTCAGTTACTGAAAGATCTAAGCTTTTCCCCATTTCATCCGAAGAATCTCGTTCTCCATCGTGTCTACCTTTTGCAGATGGCCGATCCCTTGACTGCATTGATTCACGCGGTGCAAGTGATGAACTTCTCAAGACGCTCATTTTAAAGACCCTCAGGAAGAGAAGAAAACAGCGGGCAAGGTCAGGCTGCCCTGTTGTCCTTGAATTGTCCGACCAATGAAATCAGCGCATCCTGCAACGATCTCGGACAGACAAAGATCTCATTATCAACTCCGGCGCTCGTTAGTAGAGGGGCCTGTGTCGATGATTCACTTGAACAGTGGCACTTTGGATGAGTTGGAAACAACACAAAGAAGGGATCCGCGGGATCCAAACGAGAAGTGGCGAAGGGAAGGAGGAGGTGGAGTCGTCAAGCAGCAGCAGCAGCCTGGCTAGGTTGGAGGCTGGAGACGCAGAAGATGCGCGGGGGGACTGGCTGAGATTGAGAAACGGAGTGAGGAAGTTGTGCAGGCACCCAGTGTTCCATTTGAGCAAGCCGGCGAAGAAGACGAGAAGTTTTATGGGACAGTAAATAGTAGAGGAGGTGGTGAAGGAGAAACTTGGACATGAGATGTAAGCGTTTGGTACGTGTGTCGGTCATGGGCCTCCGTTTGTATTGTTAAGTAAGTAAGTAAGGATTGAGTAGCGCAAGATAGAGATAAAACAACATGGGAATGCAGTAATGAGAGGAGCTGTGTGGGCCAAAAATTCATTCATTGTGGGGGTTACCACTTTACCAAGCCATGTCTGAAACTGAAAGAGGTTAAATGGGATGGATGACTGTGACTTTGTGACTGGTGAGGCCAGGGAAGTCGATCAAAACTGGATGGCCCAAATATACGAGCCTGGCCATCAGTGGGGATGGCCCATGACAATTGAATGATCTTTCGATGTTTTTGCTATTGGGACCAGTTAGAGCATATTAATGCTTGGACCACGAGAAACAAGGGTCGTTTCTTGAGTAAGACGTTGATTACGACCGAGAAACTTGCAAGTAGTCATGCCGAACAGTGACTCAGCAAGTTGCCTCATTAATCACGACTTTTAGGCAGATGAGATGGGAACGCCTCTGTAATCTGTGAAGGTCTCCACTTTTAACGAGATTCACGTGGGGAGCGGTTGATGGATGAACATCTCTCTCTCTCTCTCTCTCTCGTCTCTCTCTCTCTCTCTCTCTCTCTCTCGCTTTCTTGAGCCATTAGTAGTAATACTCGTACCGCGAGCAGAGAACAAATGGATGAACTGCACATGTAGCAGCACATCACATCGTTTCCATGCGTTTCTCCTGCTTTCTCATGTTACACAAACCACAAAACGTGTGCGATTGAAGTGGGTCTAGATTTTCTCTGAGAGCGGACTCCTGCGCTTGTGATTTGACAAATTACATATTAGAGCACGTGGCTAATACAGAAGGCCCCGTTCTTCGAATGGCCAAGGGGTGCAGGTGGGGCTGGAGGTGCCTGCCATTTTCCTCCACAACAGTCCGAAGCACCCCCACAAAGACAGATAGGCCAAGTTAACATCTTATCTTAAATGACAGTTTCGAGTCGGATAAATAATGGAATTATTGATGGTGAAGCATACAGCGAAAGAAAGGGATATGGTTGACCTCATTTTATACATAAAATACGATGCGAGCGATATTTGCATCCATCCGATCTTGGATGTACCTTCACCAGTTTCACCCAGAGACTTTTTTCACTCCTTAAGTTTTAACAATTAAATTAAGCACGGCATAGTGTCTACATGTCCACCAACAAAATCTTATGCAACCAAGCTGGCTTATAAAAGCTGATCGATATCAGGTGAATTTAGAGTCTTTGCAGTTGTCCGTTTGCAGGGTGAGAGATTTATAAGGGTATTGTACCTCCATAGGACTACAGTCTCACCAATTTTGCCCTGTCCAATTCGACAGAAATCAACGGCGTGCATCCGGACGCTGCATACCAGTCAGCAATTCATTCAAGCTAAAGCATTCGTCACAATAATACTTCTGGAAATCTATTTTCCCATTGTCAATGATGCTATCCTTGGCCTAACCCAAGGCTACTCTAGAGCATCCCCGTTGCTTTCAACGTTATAAACAAAAAGCAAATCCTACACAACACACGTGTATTTCATGGAGTATCAGTTTTCGAACATTGAAAACTTTCTCCTTTTCATATTAAGATTCAGACTGACTCCCTCCCCGTCGGTCCTCATCTCAACAACCTTGCTAAGGTTAACCTGTCTGTCAACTGATATGTTCATCTTGATTATCAATGTATTCATGACATGGAATTAAAATTAATACAAAGAGTTGGCTTAATTATCAGCTGTTAAATTAACATATAACCTCACCCATCAAGGCGAAAAAGTTGCATTTCTTGGAAATGCGAGGGGATGTAATAACATCAATCGAGAAAATGACCAATAAGGACTGTATATGTATTTTCATTCTTTTTTACTTACAAAAGTTGCAAAAGATAAGAATTTTTTTTTATCGGATATAACAGAAGTTGACATAGAAAACATAAATAAACGCTGCTAAACTTTGATCGAAATAAATCGCTATTCACTCTATTTGAGGGTAGTAATTTCTAAAAAGAGTTAGTAAATTAAAAAAGTTAGGAAGTGGTGGCACAATATGCCATTCAGTAGGTTAAGTAAAAAAAAATAAAGTTAGCAACTCAAACGAGTGTTGTTATTCGGCCAAAAAAACGAGTGTTGGTAACACAAACCCAATTGGTAATATGATTGAACAAAAACTTTGTGAATCACACAAATAAAGGTTGACAATGTCATATAATGGTCAGTACACATAGGCTGTTGGCACGAAAGGTCAATAAAATAGGTTTGAAGGTATTTTTTTCCGATCATAGACAAGAGAAATTAGTATTTTAAGCAAAACCAGATCAACATCGGTGACTAACTCAAATAGAGGTCGGTAATGTAAACTCAGCCAGTAACTTAATTGAAAAGAAGACGGTAATCACTCGAGTTGAGGTTGGTAATTTAAAAGCAAGCAGATGAGGTAAACAAAGGTAAAGAAATGTTGACAAGTCAAATGAGACTCGATAACTCAAAATTAATTGAGAACATAATGGGAGAAAAGCAGTTAGCCATTAATAGTCTCATATAATAGTTGCGCGTGTTGATGAAGATTGTAAACAACAATTTATAAATGATAAGATATTTATTTGGTAAAAATAAGAAAAAAATGATCATTTAAACAAACAAAACAAATGTCGGTAATCAACTCAAATAAGTTTGACCAAAAAAAAAATCGACTCAAGTAAGAACTCGTGACACAAAACTTATCGATCACTTAATCGGAGTAAAATTTGGTAATAGCTCCGACAAAAGTCTTTAATTTCTAGAGCGAGTTGCTAAATTTAACGCTTTGGTAACTCAGACAAATAAAAGTTGATAACACTAAGAAAGTGGGGAAACCTAATAAAAGTTGCAACGGTTGAATCCTATTAGGGCATCATCGTGGACATAATGTGTTATATGAAATCCAGCAACTGTTTAATTCATCGTTGAAGCACGTGTTTTGAAGTCGTGCATAATCATGATGTGAATGCCTTGTTGTTATTAAATTTAACTGCCAAGCAATAGCGCGCGATTATTAGTTTATTTTGCCATTGAAAGAAGGAGCTCAATATGACTCAAACTTTAGATCTAAGGTGAAATAAGGGGAAATGTTTGATCCTTTGCTTATGATCTAGGAGAAAATGAATTAATCCAACATTAAGGAGAAAAAGAAGGAAGGATTAGAATTTACATAATAAATTTGGATTACTTTTTGAAAAATCTGTTAGTAAATTTCATGAATACACGATCTCTAAGGGCGAGGTTGGTAGCGTTTCTGATTATCTGTTTTTCCGTTCTTTTGGTTCCCCAGAACAAAAAAAAAAGAACAAAAATCCATTTGGAAATATAAACTGATTTTTTTGTTCCTGAGGACAGAAACAAGAAATAAAAAGAAGTAGCTTCTTTATTTTTTTGAACAAAAAGAGAAATAATAGCATTTTAGAAAAATAAGTCCACTGTAACTTAATGCTCATTTGTACAACCATGAGTCCACCGCTCGTGCTACTAGTCCCCGATCGCCGCTCCTTGCCGTCTCCTCCATTGAAATTTTATAATAATAATAAAAAATTGAGAATATAAATTTTTGAGGTCGTACCAAATGTGCTTCTGTTCTTTTTCTATTTTGGTAATAGAAATTTTTGTACAGTAACCAACCACTTTTTTTTTTCTCACAAACTGTTCCTAGGAATAGAATTTGGAAAAAAAAAATTAATTTTTGCTCAGAAATTGTTCTCAAAGCAGAAACGTTGCCAAACGCACCCTCTAAATGAATGTAATGAAGCAAATTTGTCATCACATTTGGATGGGAACATGTGAGAATTGCTATTTGGTCACAAAGGAAAGCTTAGACAGTTTATGAAATAGCATACGGAGAGTGTTTGCAAGAGATACTGTCTCCCTTGGAGGATTCAGACACACGGAGAACACCTAAAACCTACCAATAATGTGGTGCTAATTAAGTATATGTTCCGATTTTTCACGCATATTAAATTCTTAAACGTAACGCATTTTATCGTTTTGCATTCTTTTATTATTATTTTATTATTATTATTATTATCGTCATCGTCTTCAAAACACTGGCACTTTTATGCACATATTTAACTATAAACTTTGGTAGCCTATACGTTGGCATCTCGTCATGGACTAGTCCCCACTAATACAATAACTCAACTCAAAAGTCATATCTTATCAATCATACAAATTTATTTTAGGTCCTTTGCGCGTAGGAATTATGACAAGATGTGCACAATTATGACCAAAGATCGAATATTTCGGTGGACCACACTTGTTATATTCCCCGACCTCGTATTATTTATGTATTTTCAACGCAAATTAAGGCTATGATTAGTATAATAGACTTGTTTCAACGCCCCTAATTATTTATATGCCAAGACATGATGGGATTTTGCATTAGACATGGCAAGAAATTATAAAGAAAGTTGGATAGAATTCGCGCACGTGATCGGTTGATTGCACGCTTTCAAGGTGTTAAACCGCACGAGCGAGGGATGGGTGTGAGGTTTTGGGATGAGAAGTGGGTGTCTAACTAAAGCAGATGTGACTCTTTCTCTGTATCTTTTTTCTGCAAAGCACGAAGTAGTAAAATAGAAGCAAAAGGCAAGATGAATGAGGCCGTATTAAATATAAAAGGACGATCGCGATTTCTGATCCTCCTTTAGATATGGGCAGCAATATTTAAAGACATATATTCCCCAATCAGGACCACACTTGATCATACTGGAGGGGGAGTCACCTCTAGGTTAATTTAAAATGCTGACACAGTGAGATGCCTTTTACCCTTTGGCAAAAATGTCAATGTCACACGTTTTCCATTCCACAATGCGATAGAAATGATAGGCATTCAAGCTCTGAAAATCATTTCCTTAGGTTCAGCACCGCCACCACATCGATTGAACACATCACCACCGTCTTCTATTTACCGGTGGCCGGCAATCTAGGTGTTCGATAGGGATTGAATTGGAGTCCTCGACAAATTGTACTCAATCAATGGCGATTGATTCGGGCTGTTGACGATTAGATCCGAGTATCGAGGATCGCCGCTTAAAAGCATACAGAGTTTTGCTTCATATATATATATATATATATATATATATATATATATATATATATATATATATAGTAACTGTAGGGTTTCTCATATAACATCATCTTCAAACAAATTATCTAGCCATGAAAACAAGCCACTATCTTTCTACATGGACGGTATTGTCCTACAAACCTTGATCATGATTTTTTGAGTTACAGGTTGTGGATATCATGCATGCACAGAATTGATGAATAAGACCAAAGCTATCTATATCTGTGGGACTAGACGTGAGGTTGGAGGGGGAGATGTTTGGCCATTAATTGCCGATGAGGAAGTAGATTCATTGAAACTATAAGAAATGACCGCCCAAAAATTGATGAATAAGACCAAAGTGATACGGAGGAGGAGAGGGCTGTCTGGCCATTATTTCACGTGCCCATTTTTTTTTTTTTTTGTAGTATAATGAATGGAGACAAGCTTCTGGAACCCACAACACACCCAATTCCCACTTCTACCCCCTCTTCGTCCTCTTTCTTTCTTTCTTTCTTTCTTTTGTTTCTTCACTGTCTCCTCCATGTACGAGAGACCTTTTCTTGTTCCCGCACGCGTCGCCCAAATAAAGATAGGACATGGACAAAATTTATGCGTGCTCCCAAGTTGCGCAGATCATATAACTTCCCATCCCTTCCCTTGGCGCGTACCCCTTCCCCCCTTTTGTACGGAAAAGAGATTTCCTCGGTGACGATGGAAGAGCTGATCCTCTCTCCCTCTCCATCTTCTTCCCTCGTCCCAAGTCCTCCACTCTCCACCGCCGCTCCCCCCGTTCCCGGCCTCACCCTCCAGCAGAGGCTTCGCCATGCTCCAGACCACCCCTGTGCTGCTGGTCTTATGCATCTTCGGCAACTACCACGACGATGGCCGCCCTCCGCCGGGCGACGGCCATCCACTGCACCAAACTCCCCCCGCCTCTCCCCGCCTTTCCGCCCCCCCCCCCCCCTCCTGCGCCCCTCCTCTCTCTTCCTCTTCCTT
>JAGVVM010001699.1:0-32546 GCA_019149425.1 Psidium friedrichsthalianum
TTCATTGCATGCTCTCTGAAGCGAATGGAAAAAGCGGGGTCTGAACCCAAGAAGAGAAAACTCAACCCACCGCCTCGCAGGTCATTCTTTCTTGTCTCTGTCTTCTCTATTATAGAATATATATATATATATATATATATAGTCATCGATGGACAAAATACGTTATCAGGTGAAAAAATCTAACTAGATATGTGTTGTAAGAGAGTTCATGGAGGAAATTCTTTGTTTTACTACATAGATGATTACTATTTACCCCGCTTATGGGAGGTGAAGCTTCTTGGCATGAGTCCGATGAGCATTTGTATGCTAATTAGATGATGGGTTGGATTGGAGTTTTGTGATTTTTCAGTTAGGGTCGCGCTCGTTGACAGTTAGGGTCAGTGAGACTGGTTCTGAAGTTGTACCTGGTGTTTTAGGCGATCAATCGGTTCTCGGTGTTAGGAAAGAGAAAAACATGGAATTTTCCGAGTGGTCCTGATTGAAGTGCTTGATGTACATGAAGAGTTTTGACATTCTACAAGACGTGGAGGGTGATTGATTTTACTCATTTCTCTGTTGTTCCCATGCAAGCACGCTCGCGCGCGCGCGGGGGTGTGCGTGAAGACATTATAGATTGAATCCCTGCCATGATCAGCCCAATAGTAGGAGTAGTTGAGCTTATGTCGGAAAGCCAAATGGTCTGGTAAATTGATTAAATCCCTGCCATGATCAGCCCAATGGTAGAAATCTCTGGTGGAGATGAGACTAGCCTGGTGGTTAAGTGGATGGGTTTTAGTTCTTCTCATGGATCGTGATGTATTGGATTCATCTAAAAGAGTCTATCAATAGGGAATTTTAGAGAGATGGATTCATTTGTCTATTGCGGAAGTATCACTGTGCATTTGGGCGATTTTTTGTATAAAGACATGCTTAAAATTATGGAGTTTCGTGAGTGAGGTCTATCTGTCCTTAGAAAGAAGTCGTAAGTACTTTCGTGCAAATGGACTCTAGCGCATTGGGACTAGAATGAGCAGTTAACTGAACTATTTGTCTCCGTTCTGATTTTCCACATGGACCTAATGCAAGCGTGAAGCCGATCTTCTTGGTTGCTCAACCGCTTGTCTTGACAAATGTTAACTGAGCTTCCCATTTATCTCAATGTGGATACTGGAGTGCGACACTCCAGGACGGTTTTTCTTTCCACGCCCTTTTAACTTACACTGCACTTTCCATGGCGGCTACTCTACTAAAAGAGAAGAGTTCATACGATCTTCCTTTTTTGTGTGTTTGAATGACTGTATACTTCTCTTAGAAGAGAAAAATGATGCGATTACAGAATTCTATTTACATGTTTTACGATTACATTTGCTTTTTACTGCTTGTAGTACAGTATGTGTAACTCGTTCAGGAAGCAGTCATGTTCCTAGAACGGGCAAATTTTACATTCTTAGAAAACCGGACCCCCTGTTCAACATTTGGAGAAGTTACATTACTTTCCATTTAAAACTCTAGAGGGTTTTCATTCTCTTCGTTAAATTTATTCTGTCCGGGAAATGTGATCTCTTCATGAAATTTTTAGCTCCAACCAATTGTTCTGGGTCTGGGGGACAGAAATACTTTTGAGTTATCTTTCATTGTTAAGATAAGCAGCTATAATGTATGGTCCTGAAAGCAAAACTTAGAAGTCTCTGTTTACAGGTTAGGCATGAATTTTGTCCTGCTTCATGGCACATCTCATTCTATGTATTCTTTATCGGGCAATATCGTATTCTGACTTTGATCATATCTTGCATAGTGTATAGTTCTGTTCATATTGGAGGAAACAATATCATCCCAGTCCTCTTACTGCTTCATTATTTTCCAACAATTTGTTGAAGAAGTTTACCTGGGACTCTATTTGCTGCCTAGCCCGTTTAAAAGCAGTCCTCCGCAATTGGGTGTTTTCGATAGTTGTTCTTGCTTATGGAAGTTGCTCTTCATTGGTCTTACGTTTGCAATCTCCTTCTGTGTTGGCCTTTTCTTTCTTCCTGTCATTGTATCGTTGCTGTCTTAGGAAGATCATCCTTGTCAGTCAGCAGTAGCGTTGCTAGTGAATCACCTCTGGTAGTGGGTCGTTGCAATCCTACTATATTTCGACGTTTCTTATTTGCTTATAACATAAGAGAGCGTGATATTAGTTGCATCAGCCGTCCATTATTGCAGGAATCTTTCCTCACCGCATGCAAATGAAGAAAGAGCCAGGAGACCTACTACTCAAACTACGATTGTAAGTGCATTTCCCTTGCTAAGTCCCTCCATACATGACCACTTCTATTTTTTGATTTCGTTGGATGGCTTATTATTTCTCTATGTTTCTGCAGGGTAGTTCTAGTGGGTCGAGTACGAAGATTGAGCAAGCCAAGAGATTTGCAGTTGCGCAAGCGCAGCGTGATGGTTGCACTGGAAACTACCGGATCTTCGATTCGCCTTATGGAAACTTTCTAGTACCCGTCGTTCCTACACGTGCAGACCTAGGTGGATAATTGTTCTTGCTTTTGCCAATTCCTCTACCAGTACTCGTTTATGAAGATCACACGTAATGGTAAAAATGTGCCAAGCTGTGTGTTCTGAGCATCACGCACTTGATTGTTGCGTCTTGCTGTTCACAGGCCAGGGCATGGCAATAGGTTCATAGAACTCTCTCACCATTTTTGTTCCTTATTAGTTTTTTTTTTTCTTGGTCAGATTGCTCCTCATTAGTTTAGTTAGTCAAACTTCCAGGTTTGAAAAGAGCCGGAATCCCCTGCACGTGCATGCTGACTGGACTGGTAAAGAGTGCACAATAATTTTAGGGAAAATCTCCAAAGTCATCTTGGCTTTTGGCAGGATTAAGATACTTTGCCAAGCTGTCGGTAATACTAATATATAATATCGCCAGCTTGGAGAAGAAGAAGATGCTCAAAATCAGATCGAAGGGTTCGTCCATATTAATGACCCATGACATGTCGCGCGCGGATCATGGGGAATTCGCCATGCCCGTGTTTTTTCAGTTGAATTTTTTAAGTAGCGAGGGGTAATGATTCATGTGCAACTGCCAACTTCACAATCTTGCGCTGTTCTTCTCGTGTGGACTTTTGCTACTAGCATTTCCCCGGTGGCGGGGTCGTGGTGGGTTGTGAAAGTTCGGTTCCCGTCTTTCGTTTTGTACTTATGATTCGTGCAGTCTCAGATGGTTACTAAAATGATCCCAATCTAGGGTAATGGTGGGGAAGTTGTCGTGCCTTTTTTTAGTTTTTGGTCTCGGATGGCGGCTTGAATCGCCCCCTCTGCTCAGATTTGGTTAGTTAGAAGGTGTTATAAGTAGAATTCAGAGGGGGCCAATGGATGGTTCTTGGGTACGACCGGTTGCTTCGGTTTGAATCAGCAGTCGGCCCTTGGCTGAGTTTGATTATCTATGGAAGTTCGAAAGGGCATGACCCATGTGTTGCATCCTTTGACCCAAGATGGAGAATCGTAGTCTCATCTTCAATTCTCTCTCTCTCTCTGGAATTCAGTCAACGTTTGCGGCAATTTTCTAATCATGGGAAGTCAACCCTCTTAAATTGGTGGACCCAAGAATGTGTAGACACCATATAATTCTCACTCCTGTATGGAAAGAACGGTAAGATGGAATGGCTACGTGACTTATCAATTCGTTGGTCATCGCTCGTCATGCAAGAAAAGTAAATGTGATCATTCCAGCCATCGAACAATTTCCGGTCATGAATAATTCGCACGCGACTCGGTCTAAAATATCTTTCCTGAGTCACGCGAAGTACCTTATGAATTGATAATTCCTTGACGTGGTGAAGAGGTATAATCATATATCAGTCGTAATACGGAAGCTGTATTCATATTCGAAGTTGCGGTTGGATTTTCAACACGAACACGGAACGAAAGGGGCAAATATATATGATGGGAGATTATGAATGGATATTTGAACAAGTGGAGGGCGTATACCGACGATTTATGACGTCATATTCCAAATTTTGTTTTTGAAAAGAGCAAAAGGACAAAGACGTCATTTTCGCGGTGCCTGAGGCCTCGAAGCTTTTACGTTGTCTTGAAAGGAGATGCTCATGTTGATGGGCTCCAGGTGGGGCTAGGACCACCTTTGGAATCTCATTTCCAATATCTGGGGGAGAAATTGAACCGTCAATTTTGAAGACGTGTGCCGACTTCGCCATGGACACGACAGAATGAGTTAAACTGGTTTAGGTTTAATTTTACTTATCATCTGGGTTAGTCTAATTGCCTCGGAGATTGATTAAAAACTCATAAATCATCCCATGAATTAAAAGCCGTGAATAGTTATCGACTCTCGAAAAAGGGTCAAAGTGAGACCTATTATGAGACGTGCAATCTCGTAACGAGTCCTATTGGAATCAAAGAGTATAGGCTAAGGTGTATTAATTGTCCCGTCCCCTCCTCTCCCTAGTCTTAGGGGACGTCCTTTCATTTTGGGGGAAATCAATAATGGAAAGGGAGATTGTTTGCATTATTAATAACAAATTACGCCTAAATACATTCGTCGATAATAAAAATATTTTTCATTCGTTTGAATTTTATAAACGACACGAGTAATCATTTATAAAGAAAAAAAATTAAATCGGTAATTTTGCACACGCATGCTCGGTCAAATTCTCTCTCCTTTTTACTTTTTTCGGGCTAAGGAATTAATCACCCATGAATAAAGAGATGAGGGTTAATGCTTGACATGCTGCAATTTGGGAAAAATTATCCATCCAATCCTAAATCTATTGTACGAATACCACTTCAATCATAAACTTTTCAATTTTGTGAATTTAGTTCTAAACTTTTACGCGAAATTTAATGTTGTCATTCCGCCAACTTTAGACTGGAAGCCGCCGAAGTGGCGGTGCAGCGTGATTGGGTAATCCTGCCCCGCAACTCCTCGCGTGGGTTTCACCCCGAAGCAGGTGAAATACGGATCTTAGCCAATGAACCGCCACGGTTCTTGCTTCGAGCTCATCATTGATCTATTACCCCCAAAACGTCACGCACGACACAAGATTCAAACACGGGGAAAATTGTCAAAAAAAGTCCTAAACCTATTGCACTTTTGCCGATTCAGTCCTAAACCTTTCAATTTTGCCAATTCAGTCCTAAACCTTTTGCATTTATGCCGATTCAGTCCTAAACCTTTTTTTTTGTGCCGATTCAGTCCTAAACCTTTCGGATTTGTACCAATTTAGTCCATTCGGCCAACTTTGGCCGGCCGGCACTGACGTGGCCGCTGATAAGTGTTGACGTGGCATTTTTAATAATATTTTTAATGTTTTTTGTTTTGTTTTTTGTTTTTTTATTCTTCTTCATCTTCTTCCTCCAGCCACCTCAAGCCCATCGCCGG
The DNA here is from genome assembly GCA_019149425.1 of Psidium friedrichsthalianum. Lineage (NCBI taxonomy): Eukaryota > Viridiplantae > Streptophyta > Magnoliopsida > Myrtales > Myrtaceae > Psidium > Psidium friedrichsthalianum. Next base: position 5,369 of record JAGVVM010001699.1, read on the forward strand.
TGTCTGGAGAACATGGTTGGTGGACGCTGTTGTGCGAGTCCGGCGTCGGCGCCGCTGGGCTTGGCTCGGCCTCGCCAGATCTGGGTGAGGCCGAGCTCCGCCAGCCATGGCGTCGCGATTGCTAGGCTCCCCTAGCGACGGTAACTGTGACGCCGTGGCTGGGTGAGTCCAGCACCGTTGGGTTTGGCTCGGCCTCGCCAGATCTGGGCGAGGCCGAGCTCCACCAGCCATAGCGACGCCATGGCTGGGTGAGCTACCGAGAGAGAGAGAGAGAGAGAGAGAGAGAGAGAAGAGAGAGAGGAGAGAGAGAGAGGAGAGAGAGAGAGAGAGAGAGAGAGAGAGAGAGAGAGAGAGAGCTATCGAGCGCACGCGCGCGAGAGAGAGAGGGTTAGCGAAGCTCGGCCTCGCCCAGATCTGGCGAGGCTGAGCCAAGTCCAGCGACACCGGACTCACCTAGCCACGGCGTCGCAGTCGCCATCGCCGTCGCCGGGTGAGCCCAGCAATGGCGACGCCATGGCTGGTGGAGCTCGGCCTCACCCAAATCTGGTGAGGCCGAGCCAAGCCCAGCGGCGTTGAAGCCGGACTCGCATAGGGCGCCGACGCCGGACTCGCATAGGGCGCCGTCACCAGTGGTCTGCCGGCCTTGTCCTCCAGCCACTAGTGACGGGCTTGAGGTGGCTGGAGGAAGAAGATGAAGGAAAATAATAAAAATAAAATAATAAAAATAAAAATAAAATAATATTAAAAATAATATTAAAAATGCCTCGTCAGCATCGGCCGGTGGGCACATCAGCGCCCGGCCGGCCAAAGTTGGCCGGATGGACTAAATTGGTACAAATCCTAAAGGTTTAGGACTGAATCGGCACAAAAAAAAGGTTTAGGACTGAATCGGCATAAATGCAAAAGGTTTAGGACTGAATTGGCAAATTGAAAGGTTTAGGACTGAATTGGCAAAAGTGCAATAGGTTAGGACTTTTTTGACAATTTTCCCTTCAAACACGTGCACGTGCTCCTTTTCGCATGATCCCACGTTTTGCGTTCAATTTGGTGAATGGTCGCGACTGAAAAGGGACATCCACCATCTTCCAAACTGAACTTCAATGACAGCAAAACTGGTCAGTAGCAATCAATCTAAGGAAGCCAAGAAAGAGGGATTGAAAATCAAAGCAGAGTGGCAATGGGTCGCTCGCTATATTAGGAAGGAATGCAATTTGAAATCCCTCACAATAGACCTTACATACGTATAATTACCCCTCCCTCGCGTATTCAATTTCTATATTTGATATTATAATATAGAAATTGAATACGCGAGGGAGGGGTAATTATACGTATGTAAGGTCTATTGTGAGGGATTTCAAATTGCATTCCTTCCTAATATAGCGAGCGACCCATTGCCACTCTGCTTTGATTTTCAATCCCTCTTTCTTGGCTTCCTTAGATTGATTGCTACTGACCAGTTTTGCTGTCATTGAAGTTCAGTTTGGAAGATGGTGGATGTCCCTTTTCAGTCGCGACCATTCACCAAATTGAACAGCAAAACGTGGGATCATGCGAAAAGGAGCACGTGCACGTGTTTGAAGGGAAAATTGTCAAAAAAGTCCTAAACCTATTGCACTTTTGCCAATTCAGTCCTAAACCTTTCAATTTTGCCAATTCAGTCCTAAACCTTTTGCATTTATGCCGATTCAGTCCTAAACCTTTTTTTGTGCCGATTCAGTCCTAAACCTTTAGGATTTGTACCAATTTAGTCCATCGGCCAACTTTGGCCGGCCGGCGCTGATGTGCCACCGGCCGATGCTGACGAGGCATTTTTAATATTATTTTTAATATTATTTTATTTTTATTTTATTATTTTTTTTTATTATTTTCCTTCATCTTCTTCCTCCAGCCACCTCAAGCCCGTCACTAGTGGCTGGAGGACAAGGCCGGCAGACCACTGGTGACGGCGCCCTATGCGAGTCCGGCGTCGGCGCCCTATGCGAGTCCGGCTTCAACGCCGCTGGGCTTGGCTCGGCCTCACCAGATTTGGGTGAGGCCGAGCTCCACCAGCCATGGCGTCGCCATTGCTGGGCTCACCCGGCGACGGCGATGGCGACTGCGACGCCGTGGCTAGGTGAGTCCGGTGTCGCTGGACTTGGCTCAGCCTCGCCAGATCTGGGCGAGGCCGAGCTTCGCTAACCCCTCTCTCTCTCGCGCGCGCTCGATAGCTCTCTCTCTCTCTCTCTCTCTCTCTCTCTCTCTCTCTCTCTCTCTCTCTCTCTCTCTCTCTCTCTCTCTCTCTCTCTCTCTCTCTCTCTCGGTAGCTCACCCAGCCATGGCGTCGCTATGGCTGGTGGAGCTCGGCCTCGCCCAGATCTGGCGAGGCCGAGCCAAACCAACGGTGCTGGACTCACCCAGCCACGGCGTCACAGTTACCGTCGCTAGGGGAGCCTAGCAATCGCGACGCCATGGCTGGCGGAGCTCGGCCTCACCCAGATCTGGCGAGGCCGAGCCAAGCCCAGCGGCGCCGACGCCGGACTCGCACAACAGCGTCCACCAACCATGTTCTCCAGACACCGGCGATGGGCTTGAGGTGGCTGGAGGAAGAAGATGAAGAAGAATAAAAAAAAACAAAAAACAAAAACAAAAAACATTAAAATATATTAAAAATGCCACGTCAACACTTATCAGCGGCCACGTCAGTGCCGGCCGGCCAAAGTTGGCCGAATGGACTAAATTGGTACAAATCCGAAAGGTTTAGGACTGAATCGGCACAAAAAAAAAGGTTTAGGACTGAATCGGCATAAATGCAAAAGGTTTAGGACTGAATTGGCAAAATTGAAAGGTTTAGGACTGAATCGGCAAAAGTGCAATAGGTTTAGGACTTTTTTGACAATTTTCCCCGTGTTTGAATCTTGTGTCGTGCGTGACGTTTTGGGGGTAATAGATCAATGATGAGCTCGAAGCAAGAACCGTGGCGGTCATTGGCTAAGATCCGTAATTTCACCTGCTTCGGGGTGAAACCCACGCGAGGAGTTGCGGGGCAGGATTACCCAATCACGCTGCACCGCCACTTCGGCGGCTTCCAGTCTAAAGTTGGCGGAATGACAACATTAAAATTCGCGTAAAAGTTTAGAACTAAATTCACAAAATTGAAAAGTTATGATTGAAGTGGTATTCGTACAATAGATTTAGGATTGGATGGATAATTTTTCCCAAATTGCAGCATGTCAAGCATTAACCCTCATCTCTTTATCATGGGTGATTAATTCCTTAGCCCGAAAAAAGTAAAAAGGAGAGAGAATTTGACCGAGCATGGTGTGCAAAATTACCGATTAATTTTTTTTCTTTATAAATGATTACTCGTGTCGTTTATAAAATTCAAACGAATGAAAAATATTTTATTATCGACGAATGTATTTAGGCGTAATTTGTTATTAATAATGCAAACAATCTCCCTTTCCATTATTGATTCCCCCAAAATGAAAGGACGTCCCTAAGACTAGGGAGAGGAGGGGACGGGACAATTAATACACCTTAGCCTATACTCTTTGATTCCAATAGGACTCGTTACGAGATGCACGTCTCATAATAGGTCTCACTTTGACCCTTTTCGAGAGTCGATAACTATTCACGGCTTTTAATTCATGGGATGATTTATGAGTTTTTAATCAATCTCCGAGGCAATTAGACCTAACCCAGATGATAAGTAAAATTAAACCTAAACCAGTTTAACTCATTCTGTCGTGTCCATGGCGAAGTCGGCACACGTCTTCAAAATTGACGGTTCAATTTCTCCCCCAGATATTGGAAATGAGATTCCAAAGGTGGTCCTAGCCCCACCTGGAGCCCATCAACATGAGCATCTCCTTTCAAGACAACGTAAAAGCTTCGAGGCCTCAGGCACCGCGAAAATGACGTCTTTGTCCTTTTGCTCTTTTCAAAACAAAATTTGGAATATGACGTCATAATCGTCGGTATACGCCCTCCACTTGTTCAAATATCCATTCATAATCTCCCATCATATATATTTGCCCCTTTTCGTTCCGTGTTCGTGTTGAAAAATCCAACCGCAACTTCGAATATGAATACAGCTTCCGTATTACGACTGATATATGATTATACCTCTTCACCACGTCAAGGAATTATCAATTCATAAGGTACTTCGCGTGACTCAGGAAAGATATTTTAGACGAGTCGCGTGCGAATTATTCAATGACCGGAAATTGTTCGATGGCTGGAATGATCACATTTACTTTCCTTGCATGACGAGCGATGACCAACGAATTGATAAGTCACGTAGCCATTCCATCTTACCGTTCTTTCCATACAGGAGTGAGAATTATATGGTGTCTACACATTCTTGGGTCCACCAATTTAAGAGGGTTGACTTCCCATGATTAGAAAATTGCCGCAAAACGTTGACTGAATTCCAGAGAGAGAGAGAGAGAATTGAAGATGAGACTACGAATTCTCCATCTTGGGTCAAAGGATGCAACACATGGGTCATGCCCTTTCGAACTTCCATAGATAATCAAACTCAGCCAAGGGCCGACTGCTGATTCAAACCGAAGCAACCGGTCGTAACCCAAGAACCATCCATTGGCCCCCTCTGAATTCTACTTATAACACCTTCTAACTACAACCAAATCTGAGCAGAGGGGGCGATTCAAGCCGCCATCCGAGACCAAAAACTAAAAAAAGGCACGACAACTTCCCCACCATTACCCTAGATTGGGATCATTTTAGTAACCATCTGAGACTGCACGAATCATAAGTACAAAACGAAAGACGGGAACCGAACTTTCACAACCCCACCACGACCCCGCCACCGGGGAAATGCTAGTAGCAAAAGTCCACACGAGAAGAACAGCGCAAAGATTGTGAAGTTGGCAAGTTGCACATGAATCATTACCCCTCGCTACTTAAAAAATTCAACTGAAAAAACACGGGCATGGCGAATTCCCATGATCCGCGCGCGACATGTCATGGGTCATTAATATGGACGAACCCTTCGATCTGATTTTGAGCATCTTCTTCTTCTCCAAGCTGGCGATATTATATATTAGTATTACCGACAGCTTGGCAAAGTATCTTAATCCTGCCAAAAGCCAAGATGACTTTGGAGATTTTCCCTAAAATTATTGTGCACTCTTTACCAGTCCAGTCAGCATGCACGTGCAGGGGATTCCGGCTCTTTTCAAACACTGGAAGTTTGACTAACTAAACTAATGAGGAGCAATCTGACCAAGAAAAAAAAAAACTAATAAGGAACAAAAAATGGTGAGAGAGTTCTATGAACCTATTGCCATGCCCTGGCCTGTGAACAGCAAGACGCAACAATCAAGTGCGTGATGCTCAGAACACACAGCTTGGCACATTTTTACCATTACGTGTGATCTTCATAAAACGAGTACTGGTAGAGGAATTGGCAAAAGCAAGAACAATTATCCACCTAGGTCTGCACGTGTAGGAACGACGGGTACTAGAAAGTTTCCATAAGGCGAATCGAAGATCCGGTAGTTTCCAGTGCAACCATCACGCTGCGCTTGCGCAACTGCAAATCTCTTGGCTTGCTCAATCTTCGTACTCGACCCACTAGAACTACCTGCAGAAACATAGAGAAATAATAAGCCATCCAACGAAATCAAAAAATAGAAGTGGTCATGTATGGAGGGACTTAGCAAGGGAAATGCACTTACAATCGTAGTTTGAGTAGTAGGTCTCCTGGCTCTTTCTTCATTTGCATGCGGTGAGGAAAGATTCCTGCAATAATGGACGGCTGATGCAACTAATATCACGCTCTCTTATGTTATAAGCAAATAAGAAACGTCGAAAATATAGTAGGATTGCAACGACCCACTACCAGAGGTGATTCACTAGCAACGCTACTGCTGACTGACAAGGATGATCTTCCTAAGACAGCAACGATACAATGACAAGGAAGAAAGAAAAGGCCAACACAGAAGGAGATTGCAAACGTAAGACCAATGAAGAGCAACTTCCATAAGCAAGAACCAACTATCGAAAACACCCAATGCGGAGGACTGCTTTTAAACGGGCTAGGCAAGCAAATAGAGTCCCAGGTAAACTTCTTCAACAAATTGTTGGAAAATAATGAAGCAGTAAGAGGACTGGGATGATATTGTTTCCTCCAATATGAACAGAACTATACACTATGCAAGATATGATCAAAGTCAGAATACGATATTGCCCGATAAAGAATACATAGAATGAGATGTGCCATGAAGCAGGACAAAATCATGCCTAACCTGTAAACAGAGACTTCTAAGTTTTGCTTTCAGGACCATACATTATAGCTGCTTAATCTTAACAATGAAAGATAACTCAAAAGTATTTCTGTCCCCCAGACCCAGAACAATTGGTTGGAGCTAAAAATTTCATGAAGAGATCACATTCCCGGAACAGAATAAATTTAACGAAGAGAATGAAAACCCTCTAGAGTTTTAAATGGAAAGTAATGTAACTTCTCCAAAATGTTGAACAGGGGGTCCGGTTTTCTAAGAATGTAAAATTTGCCCGTTCTAGGAACATGACTGCTTCCTGAACGAGTTACACATACTGTACTACAAGCAGTAAAAAGCAAATGTAATCGTAAAACATGTAAAATAGAATTCTGTAATCGCATCATTTTTCTCTTCTAAGAGAAGTATACAGTCATTCAAAACACACAAAAAAGGAAGATCGTATGAACTCTTCTCTTTTAGTAGAGTAGCCGCCATGGAAAGTGCAGTGTAAGTTAAAAGGGCGTGGAAAGAAAAACCGTCCTGGAGTGTCGCACTCCAGTATCCACATTGAGATAAATGGGAAGCTCAGTTAACATTTGTCAAGACAAGCGGTTGAGCAACCAAGAAGATCGGCTTCACGCTTGCATTAGGTCCATGTGGAAAATCAGAACGGAGACAAATAGTTCAGTTAACTGCTCATTCTAGTCCCAATGCGCTAGAGTCCATTTGCACGAAAGTACTTACGACTTCTTTCTAAGGACAGATAGACCTCACTCACGAAACTCCATAATTTTAAGCATGTCTTTATACAAAAAATCGCCCAAATGCACAGTGATACTTCCGCAATAGACAAATGAATCCATCTCTCTAAAATTCCCTATTGATAGACTCTTTTAGATGAATCCAATACATCACGATCCATGAGAAGAACTAAAACCCATCCACTTAACCAACCAGGCTAGTCTCATCTCCACCAGAGATTTCTACCATTGGGCTGATCATGGCAGGGATTTAATCAATTACCAGACCATTTGGCTTTCCGACATAAGCTCAACTACTCCTACTATTGGGCTGATCATGGCAGGGATTCAATCTATAATGTCTTCACGCACACCCCCGCGCGCGCGCGAGCGTGCTTGCATGGGAACAACAGAGAAATGAGTAAAATCAATCACCCTCCACGTCTTGTAGAATGTCAAAACTCTTCCATGTACATCAAGCACTTCAATCAGGACCACTCGGAAAATTCCATGTTTTTCTCTTTCCTAACACCGAGAACCGATTGATCGCCTAAAACACCAGGTACAACTTCAGAACAGTCTCACTGACCCTAACTGTCCAACGAGCGCGACCCTAACTGAAAAATCACAAAACTCCAATCCAACCCATCATCTAATTAGCAATACAAATGCTCATCGGACTCATGCCAAGAAGCTTCACCTCCCATAAGCGGGGTAAATAGTAATCATCTATGTAGTAAAACAAAGAATTTCCTCCATGAACTCTCTTACAACACATATCTAGTTAGATTTTTCACCTGATAACGTATTTTGTCCATCGATGACTATATATATATATATATATATATATATATAAGAGAAGACAGAGACAAGAAAGAATGACCTGCGAGGCGGTGGGTTGAGTTTTCTCTTCTTGGGTTCAGACCCCGCTTTTTCCATTCGCTTCAGAGAGCATGCAATGAGGCAAATCGCAATTGTCTCTCCTCAGCCTGTTCTCCTTTCCCTCGCTTCCTCTCCGCTTCTTCTTCTTCTTCTTCCTCTCTCTCTCTCTCTCTCTCTCTCTGTGCCCCCTATGTGTCCTGTACAGTGAGGTGACACCGATCGGGTCCTTCTCGGTCGGTCTACTTGAAGAATTTGACGCCCACGGGGTCTTGAGCTGGGCCACCGCTGTGCGTCTGAATGACGATCCCCAGTCTTCTTCAAGAGCCAGGCCCGAACCCAAAAACTACCCTTGCCTTCAAGAGGCAAAGCGGACAAATTCGCTGACCCATGAAAATACCCATTGAAATACTTGCACCAACTCGTGAACTGCACCAGAGCGACCTCGCTCACACCTCGGGCGGATTTGCTCCAAAAGCAAGATCATTGAGGATCTTAGCGTACGGTTCGAGATGTACATCTCACATTATACATACAAAAAATAATAATAAATTTTTTTTGTCACTGCTAAATGGTTTGGCCCACATCAAAGCTGGCTCTTTTCCAGAAAAAGGAAATCAAAACGAGATTTTTATTGATGAATATACGGATGGTTGGATACGGATTGCTAAAAACTTTTGGATTTGTCTCTAAATTGTCCAAACGACATTGGTACACTCGAGATCAAAATACGCGAGGAACCGAATCTCTCGAGTTCTAATCTAACGGTCTATATAGAGTCTAATTCCCCACCATGTCCAAAACAACCAGAGCCAGAGGCTTCCTACTGCACCGGCAGGGAATCCTGGAAAAACATCAGCAGTCGGATTCGTCTGCGACCCGGCAGAGGAAGATCTCGTCGCGATATTAGGATTATCGTCGGCATCCGCTATGGGCGAGGAGAAACGACAAAAATGTCCTAGAAAAGTTGCTGTTCATTGACGTTGACTTTTCATTTACGGTGAGCGACTGAGCGCAGCGGATGTCATCCTGTTTCTATTCGCAAGCTAACCCTTGGAAGCAACTTCCAGTTCATTTAGTGTGCCTGTTCGCCGTGGGAATTAAGTGAGGCTGTTCATCGGTTCCAGACCGATCCGGACCAACTCTCGGGTCAGGGAGACCCGCTTCCCGGTTCTGAGACCAAAAACGCCGATTCTATGTGGGAACCGATGAATCCGAAATCATATCTTTACATGAAGAAATAAAAATGCTACACTTGACTTGATATGTAACAAAATGACACAACTTCATAATTTGATTTTTTTACACCAAATAAAACATAGGCCTATTCCCAAGCAGAAAGGTGGAGCATATGATAGTCGGGAATAGACCCACCTGATAATTTGACATGAAAAAAAGCCATGCATGAGACAAAATTCGTATGATAATTCTCTTCAAATCGAAACTCAATCAATAAAATATATCGGGGATCTAAATGCAAATGCACAATCTCCTTTTGATTTAGCCAAATTGATTTGATTTGCAACTTTTTATGAGCACACACCCATAAATGAAAATTCCAATATTTACATGTATTAACTAAAAAGTTAATCTTTTTTTTTTTAGGAGCGCGGTTCGACAAGTCATCCTCTCGACCATACGACCTCTGCATGTTTCAGTCCCATTTTTCTTGTCTCGTATGCTGTTTTGCTCGAGGTCGCCGACAGCTCCACTTCAACACGAAAGCAAAACGACAGTATGGAAAACATCAAAGTTTCCCGCCCCTTCGCTTCCCCTTGTTCCTTTTCTCTGCCTTATCGTGTTTCGGGAAAAAAAAAAGTTGTCTTCTTCCACAAATGATCACCGCTCTGTTGTTAACGAATCCAACATCCGCTTTGCACGAAACCGGCAAAGAGAGAGAGGAAAAGGGAAGAACAAGCGGACCCAAATGCGTCGATTAACCTGTCAAAGCTTTTGTTTTTCGTTTGTTTTCTGATTCATTCGCGTCTTTTCAGAAGTTGCTGGTGGTTTTTCTCAAAATGGGCAGAGCAGTCAGGTGGCTCAAGGGCTTGTTCGGGATCAAGAAGGGTAAAGAAGTCAAGGACGCCGCCGCCGACCGCAGCGGGGGCCTATGTGACAACCCAGCGACGATCCCGCCGAACATATCGGCGGCCGAAGCCGCCTGGCTGAGGTCGTTCTACGCGGGGGAGCGCGAGGAGGAGCAGAGCAAGCACACGATCGCGGTGGCCGTAGCCACCGCTGCGGCGGCTGACGCGGCGGTGGCGGCGGCTCAGGCGGCGGCGGCCTTAGTGAGGTTCACTAGCCGTGGCAGGAGCTCGGTCCTCGGCAGCGGCGAGAGGTGGGCTGCTGTGAAGATTCAGGCTAATTTCAGGGGATATTTGGTAAGCAATTTGAAGATTTCCCTTCTTTGTTTTGTTCTGTGTGTGTGATTGTTTTTGGATGTGAAACAGGCAAGAAAGGCGCTCAGAGCGCTGCGAGGGCTTGTGAAGCTACAGGCGGTGGTGAGGGGCTATTTGGTGAGGAAGCACGCCACTGCTGCATTCCACTGCATGCAATCTCTCTTCCGAGCTCAAGCCCCGTCCGTTCCCGCCGAGCTCGCTCTCCACTTGCTGTCCCCGAAGTTTGCATGGCCGCCGAGTCCCGGGGCGCCAATGCACGGTACAATTTAGCCGTCGAAACACGTTGGCATCTGCTACTTCTTCGATTTCTCTAGTCGTGTCGTAATCCTTCCTATTGGAATAAGCATAGAGATTCGTGGAATTTAGAGGCACGATGCACGTCATTCTAGGGATAACAGGCTGATCTTAACCGAGAGGCCCGTGAATAACCGTGCTATGAAAGCTAAATTCCGGGCCGGATTTCCAATGCCTTGGCTTCTCGATCGGGAATCCCGATTAGCAATGTCAATCAGCAACATTCTATTGAATCTAGTAGATGAAGCCACGTTTTGTTGCGCCAGAATTCACTTGTTTTCTCGTTTGCTCGTTCTTCTCAACTTTTCAGGAGAGATTGGATGACGCAGGAAGTGAATACACAGCATCTCTTCATAGCATGAGGCTCTCCTCCTCTCTCGACACTGCAACAGTCATCACAACCACCGAAGGAAGCCCAAAGATCGTGGAAGTTGACACTGCGGGGCCCATTCAAGGCCCATGAGGCCACACCCCTCTGATCCAGAATTCTACGTTGGGCCCCCACCGTCTCATCCCCACCCCACATCCTCCTCTCCGCTCCCGCTCCCGCTCTGGGCCCCTCCCCGCCTGTCGTTCCCCGAGCGCAGAGCCTTCCCACCCCGAATGGCCCCTGGACGGCGACGAGTGCCGGTTCTCGACCCGCGCACAGCACGCCCCGGCTCTGGGCTCCTGCCGATGCGGGCCCAGTGGGCCTGCCACCCCATCGAAGAGAAGTGCCTGCGGGGATGACTCCTCCTTAGGGCAAATGAGCAGGAGTCCCCGAATTACATGGCAGGCACGGAATCGTCCGCCGCGAAGCTGAGGTCGCAGAGCGCACCGAAGCAGAGGCCCGAGCCGGGGTCCAGGAGACGGATCTCGCTCAAGAAGCGATGGGCTCGAGGAGCAGCTTGAGCGGCGCTGGGATGCAGAGGGCTTGCTCAAGAGCCCAGGAGGTGATTAATTTCAAGAATGCCATACTGGGTAAGCTCGAGAGGCCCAGTGAGTGTGGCAAAGAGGTGGCAAGAAGATGTGGTGAAGATTCGTGTGGGGGGAGGATAAGAAATTGCTTCTTGCTGCTGATTTTTCCACTTATCATGCCCAAGAACGATGTAATATCACTCATCCAGAGGGGAATGAATAGGAGATTTTACAACAATGATTCTCATCAAGAAGCTCGACCTCGTTTTAATGTGAACAAGGACCTGGCCCGGTATTGATTTTCCCACAATGCAAGCAGGTATTTTAACGAGCAATGCTTAGTAAAAATCTGTCAACTTCCATTTCGTATACCACTTTAGCGAATCAACACGTATCTAACATTATTAAGGACGCAAATAATGGTAGAATTTCTACATCCTGATCTCAATGGTGATATTACATCCTGATCATTCAGATCCATCAATGAAACTAAGAGAGATAAAAGGCTTAGCTTCCTCATCGGTGAGCTCTTTTTGACCATGGACACTCTACCTGCAAAGCTTGCCCCTGGTCCAATGCACTTGTACTGCCCATAGAACACAGTCCTGCATCCCCACACTGACAACAATTAGGGTTCCAACATCATTCGTGGTAAGTATAATGTCAATATATATATATATATATATTATTTCATTACTCTTTAAGTGATACCCCTCAATAATTTTTTTTTTATTTATTTCATGCTTGTAGAAAATGTTGTAGAAGTATATACAAATAGAATGAAATGAGCATGTCTATACAAAAGCGTATCCTATGCGCATGCTTAAAAGTGAAGGCCAACTTAGTATAAGTGCCAAAAATTGCTGACCCTAGAGAGATTGCCTGGTGGGATTGTTCGGATTAGATAAGGTGGTCTAGGGTTTTTAATGATTCTATTTCTGGGTATGCCCTAATGAGGTGCATTACACGTAGATGTTGCATAGGGAAAAAGAGAAAGGACATGGCACTTAGGTCACTTATTCCTCTTAAGTCGTAGCTCTTTCCATTTACGAAATTCCGAAGCTGCCCCCGCGCTCGGAAAGGGAATAGGTGACCAGTGCCTTAGTATCAGGAGGGCAGTTATGTCATTTCGGCGGTTATAATTGGTAATCTAATATGCTATTTTTGTAGAGAGCTGACATAATGGAAAAAAGAGTAAGATGACAAAAACGTAGACCCATAAGCATGGCGGGATGGAAAAAGGGCGGTGGCGCCGTCCAGAGCACTAGTTTCGCTAAGGACATTGTGATAGTGGTGGTGCTTCATGACCTAGGATCATACGAAAAGGTATTTGGAATAATTGGACCATAGACATGAATTTTTTCAGAAAATTATTCCGAGAAGTTACATTACAATTTTATGAAATTCGGGTTTGATTGAGCCCATGACTATGTCGATATGGTGATTTCATTTAAAGATGTCGACACGAAGAAGGGGAGATCAACCATCTTCAAGAAGGGGGAAGATTGCCTAGTTTCTACTAAGGGAGGAACACAAGAACTTGATAATAAAAGTGAAAATGTATTCAATGAATTCGTCCAAAGTGCAACGGAAGCATCTGACATTTTAGTAACTATTTGTTAGTAAAAGAAGGCCTACTATATTTTGCACCTAGGAGAAGGCTAAAATTGCACGATTTTCAACCGGATCTTTGGGTGGACCACTAAACAATGCCCGATCAAGAGACTTCCCATTTTTGAACTTATCCCCAACAATTATTGGATAGACTTGAATTAGTACCAATTTGATGGAAGAGAACTAATCAACGAGGAAGATAGGAAGATGATCGTGTGTGTGTGTATACGTACATTTCGCGACTGGGGTCTCCCCAGTTATACCAACCCTTGGGGATGATGATGTTGTCCATCCAGGTGTAGGCGAAGACAACCCTCGAAAAGGGACCCCACGCCCTCCCGAGATAGAGCGCGCCCGAGCCCGTGACCTTACAGTTGAGGAAAGAAACCCCGTGTCGTCCAGCATGCTGCTCCTCCTTGAGCCGTCAGCGCGCCCGTGTTCTGTGCTATCGCGTGCACATGACAACTCTGCATCCCACATAACCATCACCAGATTGCCTTATAAATCATAGCATCATACATATGCACACCTAGTTTATTGTGTGTCATTTGTAAAAATGCCGTGACATGAGTATCCTTTAGGACAATCCTTACATTGGAGTGCACCAAGCAATCTGGTCCAACACTCTCGGGTTAGAAAATGACAACTTCAAGTCAAGTCACCGGCATACCAAAGTGCCCTTTCATAAACAAGTCTTAGATGAAGATTTAAGGGTGCAACCTCCTTTATTAAAAGCTTAATTAATCAGATATATAATGTCATCATTCATGATGTAACTTTTCATTCAATGCTTTAGGTTTTAGAAGAGCTTTTCCTACCAAAGTGCCCACTCTATTAGCCATCCTCGAAAAGTTGAGCTGGCTTCATAGGCCTGCAAAATGGTGGTGCTGACTTGTGGTTTGAGAGGAATTGGACCACTGGACGCTTCCCACTCCAATTACCCCTGACCACACCCACCTCTCCCTCCAAAAATGAAGTTCTAAATTCCTAACAGCTGTGGCCATTGAGTTATGTAAAACAACCCCCCCCCCCCCCCCCCCCAAAAAAAAAAGATAAAGAAATGAAAAGGCTAAAGAAAACAGGAAAAATCCCCTGCTCTTACCATGAATTGGAAGAAATTTATTGTGTTCGCTCACTCTATCTTTGAAGTGATAGATAAAGTCAATCATATTATGTGCAAAAAAAAAAAAATAGGGTGGTGATAACGGTATTCAATTTTGAAATTTGATTAGTTTGATTTATTAGAATTGAGGTTAGGTAATTCTTTTATTAATCAAGCAAGAATGCAAGGAAGACAGAGGACTAGAATTCACAATCCAGTCATGATGTTGAACTGTTCTTTTCATGAACTGAAATGGAGAAATTGAAGGCGGGAGACAGAGAGAGTTTGTAACCTCAAAGAGCGAGAGAGCATTGCCAAAGATGAAATCCACAGAGCCTTCAATGTAGCAATCCTTGTAATAATGCCTGCCCAAATGGTCATAGAGTGTGTCCTGAGCCCCCAAGAATCTGCACCCCCAGAACGCTGCGTGTCCGCCGATATCCTGAACGCCACCGCCTGCTTCCCTATTGCTCCCGGTTTCGGCATCGGTGTGGTGTTCTGCATCAACCCCCCGAAAGGACAAGCTTTAATACATGTCATTGTTAGATAATGACGTCACGAGTCATGAATACGAGAATTTCCGCACCTTTAAATAATAATAAAAAAAACCTAAAAAAATATCAACGTAGACTGTAGTCTTGTAGACTTCTGTTTTGCTCGTGCTCAGGGATATACTGCGTTGCTTGGTTAATTGTCGTGTTTGATATTGTCACTCCTAATTATTCAAACAAAGAAGTGGAGTTTTCACACAAGTCTTTTACCATGACACAAATTGCCACTGAAATGTACACGTTTTAGAGAACTGTGTGATCTCAGAGCCACCTCAAAATCATTAATTGTGAAGAGAAATCAGCGATGGAATTGGGAAGAGAGAGTGACCTTGAAGGTGATGTTCTTGGCTATGAAGTAGGGTGAGTTGACAGCAAAAGTAGCAGAATTATAAGTCCCCATGGGCTGGCCTCTTGGCCCTGGGGTTTGTGCTGTGTCTCCCCATTGGACTATCGTCTTATCTGCCCCCGCACCTTCAATCGTGATGAAGGACTTCAATGGAGGAATACTCACTTTTTCCCTGCACCGAAAAAAAAGAAATCCAAAACAAGGAAATGCAGATCAGACCCCATTTGTGCAATCTGATGGCAAAGTTTATTAGCAAGGGCGCAGACGATGGTAATTCTGTTTTCAGTAGCTATTTTTAGCTACAAATAGATTTATCTTTATTTATATCCTCTGGATGAGTTTCTAAGCAGGGAAACGCATTTGATAATCTCACAAAATTTCTGTTTCCGAAACAGAAATTCATTTGATAACGACATAAAACCGGTGACAGAGAAGAGAGAGAGAGAGGGAGTATAGGATGAGAAGAATTCTTATTTTTGTTTCTGTTCCAGAAAAAAAAAAAGTAGAAAATTCATATGTTTTGTTCCAAATTTATTTCTGAGGTAAAAATTTGTCCCGAAAATAGAAAAATGAAGTTATTTTACCAAACGAATTTTTGTTCCAAATCTATTAGTGGGGAACAGAAAAATAGAATTGTTATTGTTCGCACCCTAAGTAAATTGGACAAAATAAACAGGAACAAAGCTAGAAAGGAGGACAAAGCAAGGACAGATTTACTTGCTGCAAGAGTTGTTTGGTCAAAAGAGCCAACATTTTAAGAGTACATTAAGATATGAGGGGAGAGAGAGAGAGAGATTAGTTTCCCACTATCTCAAACCAAATGCCAAGGAAAGATATCAAAACAAGTGAGTGTGGACAAGAAGAACTCTAGAATCAATGGTCACGGAGGGAGAGATTCTCCTCCGTGACCAACTTTTTTTTTTTTTTGGCCAATCCCCAAAAGCAAAAGAACATTAGTCAACAAGACAAAATGTGTTGCAAACAGAGCTTGGAAGTACATAGACGTGTGTGCAGAACTAGAGGAAGAGAGAGGAAAAGTATTATACTCACTTGTAAACTCCTGCATGAACCTTGATCACGACCCTCAAAAGATTGATGAAGGGGAGCGAGTCGATCGCGCCCTGGATCGACGTGAAGTCGCCGGCGGCGGGGTTCTTGTCCACGGTGAGGGTGTAGGAAGGGAAGAGCTTGTTCTTCGCGGTCCTGAAGACCGAGTGCTTGAGGCTGCCCACGAATTTGACCCACCTCATGAATTGCTGCTCGGAGTGCTGGGTCCGCGTCACGTTGTGCGGCGGCTGCTTCCCGGCCGAGTTCCTGGGCCTCGGCCCCTTGGCGTGGCATAGCGTGGTTCTTGAGTTGAGGAGGAGGAAGAGAACAAGAGCAAGAACGTGGGATTTGGGGGAATGTTTGTTTTCCGGCATTGATGATGAGAGAAAGGAGAAGGATGGAGAGAATGAGGAGTGGAGGGAATGTCTTGACGTGGGAGTTTGAAGTGGGAGAGAGGAATGGCTCCGTGATTGGTTTTTATACACGTTGATCATCGAATTTTTTTTTTTAAGAAGAAAACTATACTCCTTTTGTGACAAATTCATTCCAATTTTTTTTTTGGCGACACAAAAAATTCCAAACTTGTACATTACACCCATGTGATACACTTACCCTAAACTTGTATCAACATGACACAATTACCCCAAACCTTTTATTATGACACTAAATATCTCAAATTTCTATACGGGTGACATATTTACCTCAAAATTTAGGGTAAATTTGCCACATGCCTATAATTTTGGGACTTTTTGTTTCACAAAAAAAATTAAGATAAACGTGTCACATGGGTATAAGTTTGATGGGTTTTTGGAGTCGCAAAAAAAAAAACCTGAAGTAAATTTGTCATGGGGGTATAAGGCTATAAGCTTGGGGTTTTTGATGTAAAAAAAAATTGAAATAAATGTGTCGCGGTAAATATAATTTAGGGTTTTTTATATTCTTTTATTTATTTTTAATTCTCAAGTAGCATTTTGATTTTGGTGGGAAGTGCTGTTGAATCGGAGGATCCTTTGACAGACAGAGGGGTTATATAAGGTCAGTAGGTCACGGGTGCTTCCAGTACTGACGGGGAGATCACAGGAGAGCAATAGTAGCCACAAGACAGGACTCGAGCCGGTGCACTACAACTTTTTCTTTTCTTTTTTTTTGGGCTCACGAATGATTAAGAAAGAAAGAAGTGGAGGTGTTCGGAGGGAGGAACAAAACAACTTTTTTGCCTAGTGTTGTTGCTTCTGCTCTAAGCGCCCCCCGTGAGCGTCTTTACTTGCGCTTGATTCGACGGGTTAGGTGTGTGTTCTGGGATTGCGAATCGATCCAAGCCATCCACCAACTGATAACGCCGTTTCTGGATTTTAGTGTACTTAACATTTGAGCTCGTGTAGGCAACCGTCATTGAACATCTCTACGGGATTTCAGCAGTGAGCTTAGTGCAATTTAGCCTGTGCGCAGCCCTCGGATCGGACCGACCCGAGAGGCTCGTTATTGTCACCGGTCGAACGCGAGTCGACATGTGCGTTGGAGAGGTATCTGCCTTGTGTGGTCCGGTCCGCAAATTCTCTTTACTTTTTCGTACGCTCATTTCTTCTATAACACAGGCCCCGAGCATAAAATCAACTATCTGGAACCCATGAAACACATTCTAACCCTCATAAACCGATTAATAATTTAGATCATGTGTAAGTGATACTGATTCATAGCAGTTTACATGCAACGGATAATATTCGAGCAGGTCACTTTCGGTCCCCCAAATTGGAAATTTCCTTATGCCTGGCCCAATTGTGCCCAGCCAATTCCGAGGTTATTGGCTGAGGTTTGCTTTTCCCTGCAATATTTTTCTTTTTTTTTCTTTCCTAACTTTGTTCTAAAATATAGATGGGATCAATAGAAGCTTGACTTGGTGTTCGACCACTCGAGCCGGTTGCCGCTCGATCCTTCTCACCGGACCGGTCTAGGAGAAGGCGATGTCAACGAACATTCCCAGATGATTAGTGTGAATGCATATTAGCTTTTAACTAATCAAACTAATCATTTGGGCCTGTAACTCAGAAAACTTCATGGCCGATTCAAGAACATCCAAGCCCACTCTTTGCCAACCCCACTTTTCTTTTTCTTTTTCTTTTTTTTTTGGGGGGGGGGGGGGGGGGGGGGGGGGGAGGAGGAGGGACACCAAGAGAAACCAAAGTTTGTACCGCTCATGGGGCCGATTCAATCTTTGATCTGGCTGATCTGTGCCTCTTTTAAGGCCTTACTCTGTCCAAAGGATGTGTCTGCTTCGGGAAAACTTCCTTGGAAACAATTAATTTTTCCTAACTTTAAACGTACATATTTTCTTCGATCCTAAATGATTTTTTCGCTGACCGCTCATTTTCAGCGAACCAACGCATGAATATCCGAGAAATTAATTCGCGAAAAACCTTTCCAGTCAAACAAACGCAGCCATGGCAGGGAAGGAAAGGACGACCTTTAACCGAGAGCTTGAAACAGTGACATCACAAGAGAGCACAGAGGAGCACGTGGAAAACTAACTCACGGGCCTTAAGTGGTTCTGGAGTCTGATGAGGGAACAGCTTGCACTGAAGATCAACGCTAACCTTTGATGCGGAAAGAGGTGAATGATTTTGGGGGATTTTTTTCTCTCTGGCCCCGTGAACAAGTCCATCCAAATCTCTAATTGGACTTGATGCTCGAGAAGGCGAATTTGGTAAATCTACCCGTCGAGGAAAATCTAAAGGCGAAAAAGAAACTTTTGGTGATGACGACACGATTGGCAATGGGACGATAGAACAAAATTGATTACATAATGCATAGATCGGCAAATTGCACCTAAAGTATTAATCAAACTAGCAGGCGAGAAACTAGCAAAATCATTTAGGATCAAAGAAAATCAACGGTTAGAGGAAGAATCTAGCAAATTAACCCCTTTAACAACAAAATTCGGTACAAGATTTATTTCTGTAAAGCAAAACAAATATAATCGCCAAGGGAACTCAAAGCAAACCTGAATCTCTTCTTTGACTTACCACATGACCAATTTCCTCAAAGATTTCAAAGGGTCCGGTATGCATAACGGTTATTTCTTTTATTTTCTATTTTCTGTTTATTTGTTCAAACTTGAAATTGAAAAAAAATCCGTGATAACGAAATTTCATTTTTTTCGCGACAATTCCGCCGGTCTACAGCACCTGTTGCCGTCCACCGGTCGACCTCCGGGTGTCGCCCGGTATAATTTCGGAGAAATTTTGTGCCTTGTCAAATGCCGTGTGTCTGTTCAGCAATAAATTTGAATCTCTTCTCTGACTTACCATCAAAACAACAATTTCCTCGGAATTTTCCAAAGGGTTCTAGGTTCACACCAAAGGGAGCGACGCAACCATGTACTGCACTCTGATGTAAAATGATGGAACAGCAAATGAGAAGAAAAAATCCAATTTTTTTTTTTTCCTGATTTCTGGTTGTCATGTTCCGCTGGTCTCTTTGCTTTGGATGACACGGAACGGCGGGCCCCCGCGAAGAGGTAGGCCCCTCAATTACTAAAGAATCGTCGGTTGGAATTTGTCTCCATCATCTGAGTCATCAGATAGACTTGAAGCATTAAGTCAAAAGGGTGACCTATGACCTCGTATTTTGCCTCTCCAAGGCTGTGGATCAGACAATGACCACCATCTTTAAGGTTGAAAATATCTCTCTCCCTCAAATGGCTTTTCAGAGAAATCTTGATCTGGTTTAACCTCAACAGCCAAAACCCTAACCCTCTCTCTCTCTCTCTCTCTCTCTTCAATTTATATTGCAGAGCTTCTCTTTGTACCCCTCCATCAAGTGGCACCACCTCTTTTACAGACCCAAAGCTAGAAACTCCCAATGTTCAAACCAGCCACATCGGCCTTTCTTGCTGTGACCGCCACCCTCACTCTCTTCTTCTCCTTCCCTTCCCCTCCGAAGTCATTCTATCACTCCCTCTTCCTATCGACGTCCATCTCCGACAATGCCTCCGTGGCCCACCACCTCTACACCCTCACCCGTCGCCCTCATGTGGCGGGAACGCCCGCCAACGCGGAAGCCGCATCCTATGTCCTGTCCACCCTCACGTCCTACAACGTCCGAGCCCACATCGCCTCCTACGACGTCCTCCTCACTTACCCGATCTCGCGCTCCTTGACGCTCACACGTCCACCGCCCGAGCCGGCGATAAAGTTCATCCTCCGCCAAGAGATCTATGATGGTGATCCCTATGCCGATGTGGCCAATGAAGTACTCCCTACCTTTCATGGCTATGCCAAGTCCGGCACTGCCACGGGACCCGTGGTCTACGTCAATTATGGGCGAGTTGAGGACTACGAGACATTAAAAGAGATGGGAGTGAATGTTACGGGCACAGTAGTATTGGCAAGATATGGGCAGGTGTACAGAGGAGATATCGTGCGCAATGCATATGAGGCAGGGGCAACAGGGGTGATCATATACACCGATAGGAAGGATTACGGTGGCGGAGGGGGCGATGTAAAGTGGTTCCCAGATGACAGGTGGATGCCGCCGAGTGGGGTTCAAGTAGGGTCGGTCTACACAGGGGCCGGTGACCCCGCCACACCAGGATGGCCAAGCACGAGAGGAAGTGAGAGGCTATCAAATGAAGAAATAGAGAAGGAAGGGGATGTTCCTCTGATACCTTCCCTGCCAGTGTCAGGAGCTGATGGTGAGACTATAATGAGGTCGCTTGGTGGACAGTTGGCAAAAGACGATTGGCAAGGGAGCAAAGATGCTCCTCCGTATAGGGTTGGACCCGGGCCTGGAGTTCTGAATCTCACTTATTCTGTAAGGACAGACATGCATCATTAGTTCCTATCCATCAAAGTATCCACTTGAAACTTGACTATAAAATGGCTAAAGTTTACTGAAAGAGGCGTTTCATTGTTGCCAGGGAAATCAAACCGTAGCAACAATAGAGAATGTTATTGGAGTTATTGAAGGAGCAGAAGAACCTGATAGGTAAGCATCTAACTTTCTGGAGCAAGGGTGCGGCTGCATTTATGGAATTATTAGGGGCACCAAAGAAGCTTGCATCATGAGAATAGTAACGTTTGACTAGGCTTGCCTCGTAATGGACTGATCGCTCAGATTCTACCTTTTCCAGGTATGTACTGCTAGGCAATCACCGGGATGCATGGACATTTGGAGCAGTCGATCCTAATAGTGGTACTGCAGCACTGTTAGAGGTAATTATGTCTGCATTGTGCAACAAACTATAGTGCAAGGTAAGATTGCGAGAGTGAAATGAATCAGAGTCACTACAAGTAATGTAGAACAAGAAAAGCAAGTAAATCCATCACGCCTCCATGCTGGGTTGACCTGACTCCTTGTGAGATGTAGGTCGCACAAAGGCTAGGAAAGCTACTGAAAAAAGGGTGGAAACTAGAAGAACGATCATCTTCTGCAATTGGGATGCTGAGGAATATGGCTGGTCTATCTCTCTCTCTCTCTCTCTCTCTCTCTCTCTCTCTCAATCGTGCGCTTGCACGTGTATTGAGTGCCATACTTAATTGAGCTAAAAGAAAATCCACCTATTCAGGTTGGGTCAACTGAATGGGTAGAAGAAAACAGAGAACTGCTAGCATCAAAGGCCGTTGCTTACCTGAACGTTGATTGCGCAGTATCAGGTGCAGGATTCCATGCGCTTCAACTCCACAGCTTGATCAATTGCTGAGGCAAGCTGCTCAGCAGGTATCTCGTCACTAACAACGTGGCTTCAACTTAAATGGGACATATAGGCAATGGAGACGTCATTTGTTTGATGTTAACAAGTATTTGCAGAAGCAGACTCTACTTACATGTTTTACTTGAGTTGGACTTTACTACAGAACTCTGGATTTCAATCTTTGTAATGCTTCATTCAACGTCTGTTACTGATTTGATCACTCGTTCAATTCCTTTCTAAGGTTCAAGATCCAGATAACTCATCCCAAACCCTCTACACATCTTGGGCTACTCAAAGCAAATCTTCTCCGATGGTAAGCATAAATTGTTCCATAGCAAGACACCATTCCAAAGATAAAAGCACATGAACTACAGTCTGATATTGCCTGGCCACCAGCTACCAGCAATCATGTTTATTTTGCATTGGCTTTTGTAGAATGAATATTACTTCCGTAAAGCAAAATCTAAAGTGAAAACCTGTCTCATCCATCCTCACTAATTCTTAGTCCTTGATTATGGAGGTTGATCGGTTAGGAGGCGGTGGATCAGACTATGCAGCTTTTGTTCAGCATGTTGGTGTGCCGGCAGCAGACTTATTTTTTGGAGGAGGTAACGTTTGCAGAAGTTTTTGCTAAGATGACTTGGTACTTGACATGGAAATACTAGTTCAGAAGGTCACACAAACAAGACCATTATAGCATTCATTTATGCACGCCAGTGTATGATTTTCTTGGAGTTTAAAAAGACTGCAACATGTAAGCAGCTATTTGACTAGAGAGACTGATGAAATTCATGACTGCAACAATTTTGCCTATATTTGGGCCCTAACTAAGATGGATCTAGTAGAACCGAAAGCTTCAAATCATTCCTCTGGAAAGAGGACAATCAGTTAGTGCAGTTCATAAAATTCTGTGCAAGATAAATTCAATTAATTACTTAACATACTATCATTCTGTACACAAGACTGCTGATGTGTCTCAACCGATAAGATACACAGTCTGATCTGATGTGGAGGTTTTAGCAACATCACTGGCATCACTAACTCCAAAAGGATGCACCCAGAAGAAACTGTACAATAGGTCCTTTCACCGTGCAAGGAGTATCTCTGAAGCCTTAGTGTGTCATTGTCGAGATGAAAGCAAATAGCATGAAAAGTCGACAAATTTGCACCGTTTCGTACATTCTTCGGGAAGTCATTTGCCAACATGTACCTATTTTTCCAAATCGAGCAAGCAAACTAGCCAGGAGCACCGAGGAAAGGGGTTAGGAGAGAATGGAAACAAAACTTTCACTAGCCAATTTTGACTTTCCACTTTCTAGTTTTCACTTGTACAAAATGATTAACGTACACATGACATAATCCATACTGTCAAATAAGAGCTCTTCTGATGCTACCTCCTAGTTACCTAAGCTCTAAGATATTTCAGAACTACTACCTTCTGGTTCCTCATAACATCTCAAGTTCTAGGCATTGCTTTCAAAAGCATCTACAGGTTAGTTCACCAATAGCATGTATGAAGTAATCTTCCTCTGCACTGCAGGATACCCAGTATATCACTCCATGTACGATGATTTGTTTGGATGGAAAAGTATGGTGATCCAATGTTCACAGACATCTTGCAGGTACCTCATAGACTTCACATAATCAGGAGAAAAAAATACATGTGCATGAAGAAGAGACATCAATTGGATCAGTCATGCCTCATTAGCTTATAATATGTCACGTGCTATAACCGAAGATTGCACCTCCAGTTCCAGTTTGTCATCTGGAACTTGTGTCAATTTGTTGCCATATGATTCTCCTCCAAAATACTGGCTAAAACTGAATCCAGGGACATCTGACTACTCTCTTTCTGTAAACAGTGGCAAGCATTTGGGGTCTCATAGCTCTCCGTCTAGCGGATGAGGAATTTCTACCTTTCGATTACCTCTCCTATGCATCTGAACTCCAGGTATATATCGATGCTGGGTTGGAAGTAGTAATTTTAACTATTGAGAAATTTAGTAGTATGCAGCAAATTGTTGAAAATATAGATAGATGACAGCACAAAGTCCAAAAATTACAGGAAAGCGCAAAGGATTTAGAAGATGAGCTCTCAGATAAGGGGCTGAACCTCATCCCGTTGTTTAAGGCCATTGAGGATTTCAGAGGAGCAGCCACCAAAATAAATATCAATGTAAAGGTAGGACTTAGAGATAGCAACAGTCAAATTTTGATTCTCATAGTGATCACTGATGGCAGAAAATAATCCCAGGCAATAAAAGAAAGCAAAAGCTGGTCATCAATATGGAAAGAGGACCATATGAGAGTAAGGGAGCTGAATGACAGATTAATGATGGCGGAAAGAGCGTTTGCAGACCCTAACGGACTTTTGGAAGGTCGTGGTATAAGCATTTGGTATGCTCATTCTTCCTCTTGTAATTCAGCTGTTTTAAGAGATTTGGTTGTTTCGAAAAGGCCATTTTCACAGAAGCAAGATAGTGGAAGTACTACTTGGTATCCACATATTCACCAATAAAGTGACTCGTGAATTTGCATATTGCAGATTTATGGCCCTTCAAAGCATAACGATTACGGAAGTAAATCCTTCCCGGGAATAGATGATGCTATTGAGGAAGCAAAGAAAGTCAGGACATCAGACTCATGGCATTCTGTACAACATGAGATATGGAGAGTCTCGAGGGCTGTCAAGCATGCCTCACAAGTGCTCAGTGGCGAACTCACATAATAAAGCAAAATCTCTTCATGTACACCATGAACTTTTCATGAATAGGATATGCAATTTTAGTGGAGTCCAAACTATGATGCGGCCTTCATCCAATTCCACCAGAAGACCTCCTGTTGGAAAATCTCCTATAATCTCTCCCTAATTATTTGGGATATTATGTGATATTATGTGATTTGTTTTTTTATAGCTGTAAATTAGATACTGACAGAGATTATGGGCTAATTAGGATCTTTACCTAAAATAGGTTTCTTACCTAATTTAGGTCTTCTATTTCTGTATATATTCTCCTTGTATTCTCTCAATGTAAATAAGAAAAAGAGATTCTTTTCTTCATGGTATCATAGCCTAGTTTTTTTTCTGATTTGAATTTCCTGCCTCCTTGTTTTTCCCACTACTGCTGCTTCATTGCAGTCTTCTTTTCAGCCTTACTGCTGACTTAAACAGCATTATTGCTGGCCTTCGTTGTGTGATAACCACCCTTGGTACTCGACCCCTCTTAGTCTCCTACTACAATCTGTCCTTTCAAGTTGTCAAATGGGAGATTCAGGGAAGGCTATCTCCAACCAAACCGGGTCCTCTCTTACGGATCAATCCAACTCATCGATCGGAGATTTTCCCAACATGAGGGAATACCGATTGGATGGAAAAAATTATCTTCAGTGGGCACAAATTGTGAGGACGTTTCTTAAAGAAAAGGGAAGCTCAGTCATCTCGAAGGAACTGGTCCAGGACAAAGTGATCCCAAGTTTCAGACATGGGACGAAGAAGATTCCTCATTTATGTCATGGTTGTGGAGCTCAATGCAACCTGAAATCAGCAAAAACTACATGTTTCTCCCTACTGCCAAGGATATATGGGAGGCTGTTTGTCAGTCTTATTCAAAAGTTCAAGATGCAGCAGTAAAATATGAACTCAAGACAAAGGCTTCAACAACAAAACAAGGTAATTGTTCTGTTACAGATTACTACAATCTCATGAAAGGTCTCTGGCTCAAAATAGATCACAATCTGAATATACAGATGAGGTGTGCTGAAGACACTAATGCTCTCCCAAACCTCATGGAGAGAGATAGGATTTTTGAGTTTTTGGCAGGTCTAAATGCAAACTATGATCAGATTCGAGTCCAAATTCTCGGAAAGAAGCGACTGCTGTCCTTGAATGAAGTTTTTTCTACTGTAAGAGGAGAAGAAAGCCGACGGACTGTGATGCTTGAAAACCAACACCCCGAAGGATCCGCCATGAAAGCAATTAAGGAGGAAACAAATCTTGACAAAAGGATGAGACCAGATCCGATTAAGACAACAGGCAGTGAAGGATTGTGGTGCAGTTTCTAAAAAAACCTCGCCATACAAGAGAAAATTGCTTCAAGCTTTATGGAAAAATGCAGGTGCTCAACAGAGCTAAAAGACAGCCACAAGCGCACATGACCAGAGAAGGTGAAACTGCCCCTATGGATCAATACAAACCTGTCGGTGAGGAGATATTTAACAGAGAAGAAGTTGGTAAAATCAGGGCTCTCCTTGACTCCCTATCTAAGCCTTCCGATATGTGTTCATTGGCCCAGTCAGGTGTGCGTCTAATTTCTGAAAACTCAACAGCTTCTCAGTATCCTAATTCATGGATTCTTGATTCAGGAGCAACCAACCATATGACACATGATCCCACTAAATTTGATACTTATAAACCATCACCAGGAAATAGGAGTATCACCATAGCAGACGGATCTCCTATTACCGTAGCAGGCCAAGGAACCATAACTCTAAATCCATCACTCAAACTTGACAATGTCCTTCATGTTCCTAAGCTGTCCACCAATCTCCTTTTCATTAATAAACTTACCAAAGATCTGAATTGCAAGGTGTTTTTCTCTATTGATCATTGTGTTTTGCAGGACCTGAAAACGGGGAGGACGATTGGATTTGCTAAGGAACGGAATGGACTTTACTACCTTGGGGATTCGAGCAGAACTGGTTAGCCTCTTGTGGGTTATAGTACCTCTTACAACTTTTGTAATCCTATCCACTCATCTCAGATTTGGCTTCACCATTTTCGGCTAGGACATCCTCCGGTCAGTCTTCTTAGGACTATGTTTCCTTCCAATTTTAAAGATATTGCTGTTGAAAATCTTCATTGTGAAGTTTGCGAACTTGCAAAGCATCATCGTGTCTCATTTCCTTTGAATAACAATGCTAGAGTTTCAACACCATTCACTCTTATCCATACTGATGTGTGGGGTCCGTCTAGAATTGCTAATTTTACGGGAGCTAGATGGTTTGTTTCTTTTATCGATGATTGTACTCGTACTACATGGCTATATCTTATGAAAGACAAATCTAATGTTCAATCTATATTCCAAAACTTTCATAAAATGATAGTCAATCAATTTGGGGTGTCAATTAAGAGACTTAGGTTTGATAATGGGAAGGAATATTTCAATCAGTATCTTGATCATTTTTTCCAAACTCAAGGTATTATTCATGAGTCTTCTTGTGTTAATACCCTCAACAAAATGAAGTTGCCGAAAGGAAAAATAGACACCTTCTAAATGTTACTCGTGCTCTTCTCTTTCAAATGTTTGTTCCAAAGCATTTTTGGGGAGAAGCTGTTTTAACTTCAGCATATCTTATTATCGGGTTCCTTCCAAACCCTTAGGAAATAAGAGTCC